>CM066031.1:1404229718-1404472218 GCA_033557465.1 Ichthyophis bannanicus | reverse complement strand
AGCCTGTGTTAACGGCGATACCAGAACCTCTGGACCCTCTCCTTTCTGCGGAGTTTATTTTGGCGTTTCATAGAGCTTATTTGCTTAAGAAAGCTCAGGCTCCTGCTGCAGTTGTCACAGACCCTGTGCTGTTTTCTCTGACAGAGGTCTCTGGTCTCTCACATCCCGGTAAGGGGGTGGTCTCATTGCAAGCACTTCGGGATTCCAAGGTTGAAGCTGCTTCTCTGGCTGCAGAGGCTCTGGGACCGGAAGAGGGAGAGCTTCTGTCGGATCCGGGGTTGGAGTCCTGGCCCGCGGACTTAGAGGAAGGTGTGTTAGGCCCCGGGGATGATCCTAATCTATTTCGGGTTTTTAGGAAGGATGAACTGGCAGCCCTAATTGCACAATCTCTGGCGGCACTTAATATCGTGCCTCCGGTGGTTCCGCAAGAACCTTTAGAGGATCCACTGTTGCAGGGTTTCAAGACCGAACAGAGATGTTTCCCTCTACATAGGGTGATAAAGCAGATGATAGAGTCCGAGTGGGAGTGTCCTGAGGCTTCCTTGAGGGGGGGCTAGGACTATGGCGCGTTTGTATCCCGTGCCCCATGAGGAGAAAGAGTTGCTGCATATGCCTAAGGTGGATGCGCTGGTTTCTGCGGTCACTAAGAAGACTACTATTCCGGTGGAGGGTGCAACGGCCCTTAAGGATATTCAGGATCGCAGATTGGAGGCGCTGTTGAAGCAGGCCTTTGATTCCAGTGCGCTGGCGTTGCAAGCATCTGTGTGTGGGGCGTACGTGTCCAGAGCTTCTATTCGGTGGAGTCAGCTGGCTTCTGGACAGGAAGGGGACGCGACTCCTTCTGGGGAAGGGGCTAAGCTGGAATCGGCGGCGGCGTATTTAGCGGATGCCTTTTATGATTTGATTCGCATTTTCGCAAAGGCCATGGCTTCAGTGATTGCCGCTTGGCGGTTTTTATGGTTGCGGAATTGGGCGGTGGATGCTTCGTCCAAGGCGCGTCTCAGTAAGCTCCCGTACAAGGGTAAACTTCTTTTTGGGGAAGCGCTAGAGAAGATGGTTAAAGATTTAGGTGACTCCAAAGGGGGACGTCTTCCCGAGGACCGTCCTGAGGCGGCTAAACAGGGCTCTTTCCAGAGGGGTCAGGGGCGAGAGTTTCGCCGTTTTCGGGGGGCCCGCTTTACTCCTTATCAGCGTGGTCGGTTCCCCTCTCGGGGAGCTAGAGGTTCCGGTAGAGGCTATTTTGGGGCCCCTTCCGCCACCATTAAGAAACCGCAATGAAGTGAGGCAGGTCCAAGCGGAGATTCCGGTAGGAGGCCGGTTGCAAGAATTTATCTCCGCTTGGGCCGCCATTACTACCGACAACTGGGTTCTCCAGATTGTCAGAGACGGGTATGCTCTCGAGTTTGCATGTCCTCTGTCGGACGCCTTCGTTTTCTCTCCATGCGGTCCTCTCACCAAGCGGAGGGCGATTCACGACACGTTGCAGCGATTGTTACGGCTTCGGGCCGTGGTTCCAGTGCCGTCCGACCAGTGCGGCTTCGGTCGATACTCGATCTATTTTGTGGTGCCCAAAAAGGAGGGGTCGTTTCGGCCCATCTCGGATTTAAAGCACGTGAACCGGTGTTTGCGCGTCTCTCATTTCAGGATGGAAACCTTGAGGTCGATGATTCGCTCGGTGCGCCCGGGGGAGTTTCTCTCCTCCATAGATTTGGCGGAAGCCTACCTGCACATTCCCATCAAACCGGAACATCAGCGGTTTCTTCGCTTTGCGGTTCCCATGGGTCATTTTCAGTTTCGGGCTTTGCCGTTCGGTCTGGCGACGGCGCCGCGCACTTTCACCAAGGTGATGGTGGTGGTAGCGGCAGCTCTGCGCAAAGAAGGAATTCAGGTTCATCCGTATCTGGACGACTGGTTGATTCGAGCGGCGTCGCGGGAGGAATCCGTCAAGGCGACCGCTCGGGTAGTTTCCTGTCTCGAGAGTCTCGGATGGATCGTGAACCAGGCAAAGAGTCGTCTGGAGCCGGTACAGTGGCTGACTTATCTCGGAGCCCTCTTCACCACGGACAGAGGGGTCGTCTTTTTGCCTCCGGAGCGGGTTCGAAAGATTCTCTCTCAGGTGACCACTTTTTTGCGTGTTCGGGCTGCGACGGCTTGGAGGTACTTGCAATTGCTGGGGTCAATGGCGGCGGCCTTGGATCTGGTGCCTTGGGCCAGGGCGCGCATGAGGCCGCTACAACAGGCGCTGCTTTCGCGGTGGTCTCCGCAGTATCATCCGCTCTCTCGTCGATTGGGTTGTCCCGATCTCGTGCGTGTCAGCCTTCAGTGGTGGTTGGATCCGGACCATCTGCAGGCGGGGGTTCCGCTGGCGCTCCCGGAATGGATTTTGGTGACTACGGATGCCAGTCTGACCGGTGGGGGGGGCGCATTGTTTGGCTCACATAGAGCAAGGATCCTGGTCGACGGAAGAGAGCCTGTGGTCCATAAATCGCTTGGAATTACGAGCAGTGCGTCTGGCGCTGATGGTATTTACCAGTCTTCTAGAGGGGAAGCCGGTGCGCGTCTTCTCCGACAACCTGGTGACGGTCTCCTACATCAATCGCCAAGGAGGCACGGGCAGTGTCCTTCTCCTGGAGGAAAGTCAACAGTTGTTTCACTGGGCGGAATTGCACCTCGAGGCGCTTTCGGCGGCTCATGTGGCGGGGAAGGACAATGTTCAGGCCGATTATCTCAGTCGGCATGTGTTAGATCCCGGAGAATGGGAACTCAGTGCAGACGTTTTCCACGAGCTCACATTGCGTTGGGGTCGGCCGGTCATGGACCTTATGGCGACTTTGAGCAATGTCAAGGCGGTGTGGTTTTTCAGCAGGTGCAGAGAGCATATGTCGGAAGGGCTCGACGGCCTAGTTCAGCCCTGGCCGTTGGGGCACCTCCTGTATGTGTTTCCCCTGTGGCCCTTAGTGGGTCGGGTCATTCAGAGAGCCGCAAGTCACGAAGGGCTGGTAATCCTCATTGCTCCGGATTTGCCCCGGCGTCCTTGGTATGCCGATCTAATGCGTCTTCTGGTGGAGCCGCCTTGGAGATTGCCCGCTCGAGTCGACTTGTTGCATCAGGGGCCAATTCAGATGCCCCAGGCGGATCGATTCTTGCTTACGGCATGGCTCTTGAGAGGGCGCGGTTGCGCCGCAAAGGTTATTCGGCGGCAGTGATAGCCACGATGTTACAATCTCGGCGGCGGTCTACGTCGTTGGCGTACATTCGTGTGTGGTGCGTTTTTGAGGCATGGTGTGCGGATCGAACCTTGCGGCCCGGACGGTCTTCCATTCCGGATGTTCTGGCTTTTCTTCAGTGCGGCCTTGAGAAGGGGCTCGCTCTTGGCACGTTGAGTGTGCAACTGGCGGCTCTTGCGGTATTTCACGGGCCGGTTCACGGGACTCCTCTTTCCGCTCATCCAGATGTCCTGCGCTTCCTGAGAGCGGCCAAACAAATACGGCCTCCGATTCGGCAGGTTATTCCTCCTTGGGATTTGAATCTAGTGTTGGAAGCCTTGACAGAGTCTCCTTTTGAGCCCCGTGCGTCCTGTGGTATCCGCGAATTATCCTGGAAAATAGCCTTCTTGGTGGCCTTATGTTCCGCTAGATGTATTTCGGATTTGCAGGCTCTTTCCTGTAGACCGCCGTTTCTTCAGTTTTCTGCGGAAAAGGTGGTTTTGCGCCCGGTTCCGTCTTTTCTGCCTAAAGTGGTGTCTGCGTTTCATCTGAATCAACCGGTTTCGCTGCCTACTTTTGCGGTTTCGGGGGCAGGTTCTTTCGATCGATCTCTGCGGAAGTTGGATATGGGTCGTGTACTCCGTAGATACCTTAGGGAGACCGAGTCTTTTCGTAAGTTTGACAGGTTGTTCGTTCTGTTTGGGGGTCCGTCCAAGGGTCAAGCGGCCTCCAAGGCCTCCATTGCTCAGTGGGTGAAACATGCGATTCGGGTCGTATACGAAGCCAGAGGCAAGTCCGTTCCTCATGGACTTCGTGCTCATTCTACCAGAGGTCAGGCTGCTTCGTGGGCAGAGTCAGCCTTGGTGCCGCCGGTGGATATTTGTCGAGCGGCGTCCTGGACTTCTCTTCATTCGTTTGCGCGACATTATCGGTTGGATGTGCAGGCCAGACAGGATGCGTGTGTGGGGGCTTCGGCCGTGGTTGCGGGGCTCACAGGTCCCCCCCCAGGGTTAGGTACTGCTTTGGTACTACCCATCTGTTCTGGACTGGCCCGGAGAGACGATTAGGAAGACGAAATTAGACCTTACCTGCTAATTGTCTTTCCTTGAGTTCTCTCCGGGCCAGTCCAGAACCCACCCTATTTTGGATCTCATGTGAGGTGTTTAGGAGTCTGGTTTTGGTCTAATGAAGTTTTTCTGTAAGAATTCTCCTAGAATTTGACGTCTGTCTCATGTTCTGGTGTTTTGGCGTGAAGCTAAATTTAAAATGAAAACAAACAAAAAAAAAAACAACGCAAATTTATTTAAACCAAAAACGTTAAATTGAGCGTTTTTTATCTTAACTCTGACACACTCCTTAGTTTCAGGAAACAGCACACGGTCAGCTACCTTCTGTGTTACTCTTCCAGTTCTTTTGCTTCTCTTACTTCTTTGTTGTTTTTTATCTGCTTGCTACCTTAAGACTGCCTTCTATGACCAGGGGAGAGCAGGGTATCCTAGCAACAAGAATCAGTGTTCAGTCCTCAGCTGCT
Source organism: Ichthyophis bannanicus (assembly GCA_033557465.1). NCBI lineage: Eukaryota > Metazoa > Chordata > Amphibia > Gymnophiona > Ichthyophiidae > Ichthyophis > Ichthyophis bannanicus. The sequence goes on along the minus strand of CM066031.1, from coordinate 1,404,467,481 downwards.
AGAGGAGGGAGATAGACTACCCATCTGTTCTGGACTGGCCCGGAGAGAACTCAAGGAAAGACAATTAGCAGGTAAGGTCTAATTTCGTCTATTCGTCCATCGGCAGGCCTGGCCAGCCAGTCCATTGTGTGGGAATGTTGTCCACATATGGCCCCACACCTGCCTGACCAGCTTCAGAGGGAGCTGGGGGAGGCCCGGCGCCCTGGCTCACCTTTGCAGAGCCGTGACAGAAAAGAATTGCATTTTCCTTCTTTCCTGCAGCTCTGGTAAAGTTGAGTCTGCCAGCACGCTGAGTGTCAGGAGGTTAAATGGGGGCATTTCCTGTCTCATGCACCCTCAGATTTGGTGGGACCCTCTGGTAATGGGCCAGGAGAGAGAAACAGAGTTCAGCGATGATAGAGTAGGTTTATTTTGGATAGGAAAACAAACTACCAATATAAAAATGAAGTCATACATAGTAGCAGTAACTCACTGATTAGCAACCAGAGATCACAGGCTCGCTCTGCACTTAGGAAAAGTACAGAAAAGAGCTGGCTGCCTAGTTCCCACTCCTGGGTGAAGACATAAGACCATACCTTAGCTCTGCCAGTTGGACAAATGCAGCTGGGGTCCAAGGCAGTCTCTAGAACTGTAGAAAATCCAAAGTAGGCAGTTAAGCAAGCTGCGCTGGCTTGAGTCATGTGTCTGTGGGTAGTCTCCAAATGTCCCACAGGGTTAGTGGAATAGCCTTAGAAAGACACAGAGTGTCTTTGTACTTATAGAAGTAGAAAGAAAGGCAAAAGGCACAAAATGGCCCTGAGTTCTTCTGTGCATACTGTTATTCTTTGTGATGAGTCCCTATCACATTTTAGTGATTGGTTGGCATGAGATACTGCAAGGGATCTTGGCAAATGAGGAGGAAGTCATCAGGACAAAGCATTCATAGTGAGAGACAAAATGCAGAAGATGATGGTATGCATTTAAAAAATATATATATTTATAAATTTCCAATTATTACAACAGGTTCAATCAAGAATGACCAGAAAAAAAATACCCATAAAGAAATAGTTTATTCAGAAGCCCCCATTATGTGTTATCTTTTTGTAATTGGATAATGCTAACTTCCTTAGCGTTCCTCCAGGCTAGTCCTGAACCTTTGGGTCTTCAACCTCATCCAGCAGCTTTGGAGACTGAGAAACGTCACTTCTTTTGATGTCACCGGTATAAGTACCTCGGCTCCTCCTCCTGACATCAGTATTCTCAGTCTCCAAGCAGCTGGAGGGCTGGTGAGCCCTGGGTCAGGGCTCACTTAATTGTTCCTCTAAGTAGTGTGGTTAACGTTGGGAGAGTTTTTATCTTGTTTAGGCTGGGAGGATCTGTTACAGGGCAGTCACGGTGCTGAGCTGCTTATTGCTGCTAGTGCTCAGCTGTTTCTTTTTTCTGCTTCTTTCTAGCCCCCCCCCTTTTCCCCCTCCCCCCCCCCTTTTCCCCCGCCCCCCCCCTTTTCCCCCCTCCCCCCCCCCCCCCCCGGATCGCTTTATCTTTCTCTGTTTTTTCGGGGACTTTTCTTCCCTAGAGGTGCTGGGGGAGGTGTGCTGCCCTCCGGTTCCCGAACCCACCGAGTTGGGTGAGGAGCCAGACGGAGGAGTCACAGAGCCGACGGGAAATGGCCTGCACGTCGTTTGCAGAGGCTTGATTCCGGCGGGATGTGACAGGCTGTGCAGAGCGAGGCAGACCCTGCTTAACTCTACGCGCCGAAGCCGCGCTTTCGGCTGAGAGCTGTGGAGCGGGAAGCAGCCCGAGGAAGTGCTTTTGATAAGGTAAGGGGCCGGGGTCGTCGAGATACCTTGGGTTTTGGTGGTTGGCATCTCAGGCCGCGTGTGTTGCCCGTGGTAGGCCGCGCTTCGGGGGAATCGCACGGGAAAGTTGACCTGGCAACGGCAAGCCTTGTGTTTTTTTTTCGGGGGCTCTTCAGTCCCGCAGGCCCCGATTTGCATTTTGCTCGTTTCAATTTTGCTTGAACGGGAGTCCACTCTGTGTAAAAAAAAAAAAAACACAAAATTATACGGGGAGCCTTCAGAGGCTGCACGTGTGTGAGATGTTTTGTTTTGTTTTCTTCTGTTCAGGCGGCATGCCGTCTAAATCCCTCTGTTTGTTGTGTGGGTCAAAGAGAGGGGCTGTATCAGAGACCGGAGTCTGCGGGAGGCAGTCTCCATGGAGCAGGGCCACCCAGAGGGTGGTGAGAGCCCCGGGGAAGGGCCTTCGGGTCTCTCTGAGTCGAAGGTGTTGGCTGAGCCTCCCCTGGAGTCGGTGGGGGAGCCGTCCTCCCTTCCAGAGAGCCGGGGGTCGCAGGGGCAGGTCCCGGGGGGATTGGAAGCCATTTTCTCCCCACAGTTTGTCTCTCTCCTTCAGCAGACATTGGCCGGGGCGCAGTCTAAGCCATCCCCTAGTTTGGCAGAAGGGGGTCTGGGAGACAAGCGCCCGGGTACCCCCATAGGCTTATCGGGTCTGGGGGTGCCAGCGAAAAGACTAAGGTCCGGAAAGGAACTCTCGGGTCAGTCCGTTTCATCAGAGGGAGTAGATTTCGACGAGCATGGGCAGGACTTAGAGTTAGAGGAGGATTTGGAGGAAGGAGAGCTGACCGAGCAGGAGGACCAAGCCCGGGTAGTGCGACTTTTTAGAAGGGATGAGTTGCCGGCGCTCATAGCTGAGACACTTAAGGCGCTTAATATGCCCACAGGCAGTCAGGCCAAGGAGTCGGAGTTGGAAGATCCCTTGGTGCAGGCCTTCCGTAAGTCGCAGAAGGTCTTTCCTGTGCACAGAGTGTTTAAGGAAATGATTCAAGGTGAATGGGATATGCCGGAAGCTGGACTAAGGGGTTCCAGGGTCATGTCCCGGCTCTATCCTTTAGCAGAACAAGATCAGGAGCTGTTCAAGTCTCCTAAGGTGGATGCCACGGTTACCAGGAAAACTACTATTCCAGTTGAAGGCAGTGCCGCGCTGAAGGATGTGCAGGATAGGAGATTGGACACCTTGCTGAAGCAGGTCTTTGATGTGAATGCGCTGTCCCTCCGGGCGTCCATTTGTGGAGCTTGGGTAGCCAGAGCGTGTCTGCGTTGGGCTCAGGGGCTGCAGTCTGGGCAGGCAGTAGATTCGGCGTCAGAGACGGCCCGGATAGAGACGGGGACAGCTTATCTGGCAGATATTCAGTATGACCTCGTTCGAAGTTTGTCCAATAGCATGGCTTCGGCGGTGGCGGCCAGGAGGTATCTGTGGTTGCGAAATTGGGCGGCGGATGCTTCTTCGAAGTCTCGGCTTAGCAAGCTGCTGTTTAAAGGTAAGCTTCTTTTTGGGGAGGATCTGGAGAAGCTAGTGAAGGATTTGGGGGAGTCGAAAGGCGGAAGGCTCCCGGAGGATAGGCCAAAGCAGGGTCGCTCGGGGCCGCCAGCTAGAGGACAGCAACGGGATTTTCGACGGTTTCGTTCCCCTAGATTTGGCCAGGCTCAGAGGGGACGGTTTCCCTTTCGTAGCCAGGGATTTCGAGGTTTTAGAGGAGCGAGCAGAGGGTTTGCTTCCTCGTCGGTCTCTAGTTCCCGGAAGTCGCAATGATGCCAGGGGGGTCCAGGCGGTGCAGGAGCCCATAGGGGGGCGCCTGCGGAAGTTTTATGCTGCCTGAGCCCAGATCACGTCCGATCAGTGGGTTCTGGAGGTTCTCCGGGACGGTTATGCCTTGGAACTGCGACGTCCAGTGACCGATTCTTTTGTGCTGTCCCCGTGCAGGGCGCGGGACAAGCGCGCGGTGGTAGAAGAGACCCTGAATCGTCGTCTGGCCCTAGAGGCGGTCATCCCAGTGCCTCCAGACCGATGCGGCTGCGGTCGTTACTCCATTTATTTCGTGGTCCTGAAAAAGGAAGGCAGTTTTCGGCCGATTTTGGATCTCAAGTGCGTAAATCGCTGTCTGAGGGTGTCTCATTTTCGGATGGAGATGTTGCGGTCGGTCATTGTAGCGGTACGCAGGGACGAGTTCCTTACGTCGCTTGATCTGTCGGAAGCGTATCTCCACATCCCCATTCGGCAGGAACATCAGAAGTTTTTGAGGTTCGCGGTCCCGATGGGGCACTTCCAGTTTCAGGCCTTGCCGTTCGGCTTGGCGACAGCGCCGCGGGTCTTCACCAAGGTGATGGTCGTGGTGGCCGCGGCCTTGAGAAGGCAGGGAGTCTTAATGCATCCTTATCTAGACGATTGGTTGATTCGGGCAAAGTCCTTAGAGGAAAGCGAGATGGCCACGGGCAAAGTGGTGGCGTTCCTGGAGAGCCTCGGTTGGGTAGTCAATCGGGCCAAGAGAAAGTTGACGCCTTCTCAGGTCCTGGAGTATCTCGGGGCCCGGTTCGATACGAAGGTTGGAAAGGTGTTTCTCCCACTGAGCCCATGCGCAGGGGCTGCGACGCCTGATTCGCAAGTTTCTCCGCAGCAAGTGCCCGTCGGCCTGGGACTATCTGCAGCTGTTAGGCACTATGGCGGCAACGATCGAAGTGGTGCCCTGGGCGAGGGCGCACATGAGACCTCTACAGAGGGCGTTGCTCCAGAGGTGGTCCCATCAGAACGACAGTCTTTCTCAAAGGTTACGCTGTCCGCCGGAGGTGTGACTCTCTCTGCTATGGTGGTTAAGGCCCGAGTCATTGGCGAACGGGATGCCCTTGGAGGTGCCGGATTGGGTTCCCCTGACGACGGATGCCAGTCTCTCGGGCTGGGGGGCCCACGTCCAAGGGTGGTTCGCTCAGGGGGTGTGGTCCGCTCAGGAAAAGACATGGTCCATCAACCGGTTGGAATTGCGGGCAGTCTTTCTGGCGCTGAGGGCGTTCACGGATTGTCTGCGCGGGAAGGCCGTAAGAGTGTTCTCCAACAATGCAACAGCGGTGGCCTATGTCAATCGCCAAGGGGGCACAAGCAGTCAGCCTCTGGGAGCAGAAGCCAACCAGTTGTTCACGTGGGTAGAGCGGCATCTGTTGGCGGTGTCCGCGGCGCATGTGGCAGGCGTGGAAAATGTCGAGGCCGACTCTCAGCCAGGTACGAGTAGATCCGGGGGAATGGTCGCTTCACCTGCAGGTGTTCAAGATGTTAGTTCAGTGCTGGGGCCCCCCGGTCATGGATCTCATGGCGACCTTTCAAAGTGCAAAGGCCGGTCGGTTCTTCAGCAGACGGCGGGAGAGAATGTCAGAGGGGCTGGATGCCTTGGTTCAGCCGTGGCCGGAGGGCATTCTGCTCTATGTGTTCCCCCCGTGGGTATTAATAGGCCGGGTCCTGCAACGCATCGAGCTTCACTGGGGTCCGGTGGTTTTGATTGCGCTGGATTGGCCGAGGAGACCGTGGTATGCGGATCTGGTCAGGCTCCTGGGGGACAGGCCATGGAGGCTGCCGGTACGGAGGGACCTGTTGCTACAAGGTCCTCTGTGGATGCCTCAGGTGGATCGGTTCTCGCTTACGGCTTGGCTATTGAACGGGCAAGGCTGGCAGCGAGGGGTTATTCGTCCGCGGTGGTTACCACGTTGCTGAAGGCTCGGAGGAGATCTACTTCTTTGACGTATGTGCTGGTTTGGCGGATCTTCGAGGCTTGGTGCGTTGGGCACAAGATTGCAGCCTTACGGGCTTCCATTCTGCAGGTGCTAGCATTTCTACAGGATGGTTATGAGAAGGGATTAGCAGCGGCTTCTCTGAAAGTGCAGTTGGCAGCTTTGTCTTGTTACAGCGGCAAGATACGAGGTCAGGCGATTGGTGTACATCCTGATGTCAAGAGGTTCTTAAGAGCGGTGCTCTTATTGCGCCCACCCTGTCGGCAGATGGTTTCGCAGTGGGATTTGCACTTTGTTCTGGAGGTCTTGGTACAGGCGCCCTTTTGAGCCTTTGGCGAGTGCGTCCTTGAAGGACCTGACCTTGAAGGTGGTGTTTCTCGTAGCGATTGCTTCCGCCAGGCGAATTTCCGAGCTGCAGGCGTTGTCCTGTCGTGAGCCTTTTCTGGTCTTCAGTGACTCCAAGGTGGTGTTGCGGACGGTGCCATCCTTTTTGCCTAAGGTGGTGTCCCCATTTCATGTGAATCAGGTGGTGTCCCTGCCGGTATTTGCGGAGGGCGGGGGTACTCCCGCGGGTCAACAGTTGCATAGATTGGACATTAGGAGAGCCCTGAAGAGGTATTTGAAAGCTACCGCTTCCTTTCGGCGTTCCGATAGGCTATTTGTGGTGTTTTGGGGGTCCCAACAAAGGTCAGGCGGCCTCGAAGGCTTCTATTGCGTGGTGGCTTAAGGAGGCGATTGCGTATCTTTTAAAGCGTAGGCCGGTTCCGGTTGGTTTGCGTGCGCATTCTACGAGAGCGCAGGCCACGTCTTGGGCGGAGCGTAGTTTGGTTCCGGCGGTGGAGATTTGTCGGGCGGCTACTTGGTCTTCCTTGCATTCCTTTATCAAGCATTACTGGCTCGATTTGCAGGCACAGGGAGATGCCTGTTTTGGTTTGTCAGTGCTTCAGGCGGGTTTGGCGGGTCCCTCCCGTTGATTCTTGGTACTGCTCTGTTACATCCCCAAAGGTTCAGGACTAGCCTGGAGGGACGCTAAGGAAGATGAAATTAGACTTACCTGCTAATTGTAGTTCCTTTAGGAACTCCAGGCTAGTCCTGTATCCCTCCCCAGGTTTTGCGTGGTCGAACGCCTGAAGCAATGGAGGTGTCACAGGTAAGCGACTCGGGGGTGTCCCCGGAGGGCGTTCATGTGGGGAGGTGTTTGTCGGGTAGGTTAAGCTACAGCCACTCTCTTTTCTTTTGCTATCAGGCAATGGGGATCTCAGCACTGAAGATGATAGGGGGGGTGGGTGGGCGCACATGTTTTCAGTATAAGTGGCGCCACCCTTTTCAATTTCTGAGTGATTCCGTTGTAAATAGTTTAGATTGCGTTATTACTTAATTGTTGCTCTGGTGAGTTTGCTTTGTAAATAGGTTACTGATGTCAGGAGGAGGAGCCGAGGTACTTAAACCGGTGACATCAAAAGAAGTGACATTTCTCAGTCTCCAAAGCTGCTGGATGAGGTTGAAGACCCAAAGGTTCAGGACTAGCCTGGAGTTCCTAAAGGAACTACAATTAGCAGGTAAGTCTAATTTCATCATATAAAAACATCTATTATCACAGAAAAATGCCCAGAAATATCAAATTCCATTCATACTAAGCTATCCAACAAAAAACTTTCATCCAGTACTACTAGTCTTTGGAATCTTCAAACACGACTTGAGGAAATCCTCCTGCTGTGGCAAAGTGCAATCAATGAATAAGTCCAGGAGTCAATTGACAGGGTCCAAGCCAGCTTATTGTGCACAGGCCCAGTCAGTCAAAGCTTCAAAAGGAACTGAGCAAAGGTTTATACAGAGACATAACCATTTATACCTCTTTTTCAGTTTGATACATGAGAACTTTCTATTGGTTCCAACTCGATACATGCAAACTTCTCATTGGTTTTACATTCCCTTCATTTGTTCAATTAGAAATCCCTACGGAGCCTAGCAACCGGCCCCCTCCCTTAGGATTGCTCTAACAATGGTACAGTTCTTGATTTCGTTACTTCTCTACTGCAAGGTTATCCTTAGCTCCAGGAATGCATATATTGAAACATTTCTGTTCTTTCACACACAAGAGAATAATGGAAGACTTATGAATTCATAAAAACTTAAGCAGTTTAAAACAGTTTTCTCAATTTTCACAGATTTTTGGTTCTTTTCTAGCTATAATGGGAGTTAGGATCCAGGCCTAACTTACAGGCCTTTCATAGTAGCAGGCCATAGCCTACCGCACTCCAATTGCATTGGCTCAAGGAAAATAAAACTATCCTTCTCTAGCATCACCAAGCATTTGCAAAGGAATTTTAAAAAGAGAGAAAAAAAAAAAAGTTACCCCTAATTCCAGACTTCAAGGCAAAAAAGGCTTTACACCTCACCAGAGTCTGCCTGGAGACAGGGAAGAGATTTACCTTTTGACCGCAAAATAACTAAGTTTTCTTTTAAAAAAAAAGTTTCATAACCATATTTTTATCCAATTCAGTATTAAGAGACAAGTTGAGTCACCCTAGTAGGTCTCTCGTCAATAAGATGATTCAATGAACGCAGAAACGTTCAGGGTTTCCACTGGTATTAGGGAGTCACACCCATCCCCCCTCCACATTCGTAGATTTACTAGCCCGAGAAAGATAATAAATATTAAGGGGAAAGTGTAGCAAAATCCTGATACCCTCAACACTTCCTTTAAGTATTTTTGAAAAAGAATTAGCGGAGACAAGTATTGTGTTTTTGGGAAGTTGAGACATCAAAGATCCTTAGCCTGGGCTACGTTCTCCAAAAGCTCCTGTTGCCTATGAAGCACAAGGCTATCTTTATTTAGCTGTTTATTTAGCTGTATTTATATCCCGCTTTTCACCGGGTCAAAGCGGTCAATTGGGGGATACATTTAACACGAGGGGATATGAGACACATATGCTAATACTTACAGGGAACATGGGCAATGGAGGGTTAAGTGGCTTGCCCAAAACAGAATAGTTACTCACCTGTAACAGGTGTTCTCCAGGAGCAGCAGGAATCAGTCCTCACCAATGTTCCCTCTAATTTTCTGTAGGCTGTGTGCTCATAAAATATCAGCTGTGTGCAGCTTTTGAAGGAAGGTTAAATTTTTGTGCGCCACATAACGACACTCGGAGTTATATACTTTAAAATTTGACTACACGTCAGAATACAGTATGTACACCACATTGATTTTAATCAAATTAAATGAAAATAGACGATTACTAAATGAAGTGGGAAATTTCTAGTAATTACAATCATAACTTTTAAATTTTAAGACATCTGTGTTTTTTTCTATCAGAATCAGAGCCGTAATTTTTGTGCGCTCTGTTGTAAAGTATGTGCGCTCGCTCGGCGAGGTGTGTGCACGCGCGCACAGCTTAGAGGGAACAGTGGTCCTCACATATGGGTGACGTCGGCGCCGACAGAGCCCTCGTGTGGAGCATTTCCCCAGCTTTCAAAGAAAGCCTTTGGGAATTGCAGCGCGCATGCGCGATCCCCTTCCCGCCCAAGGGTGCCATCTTGCTCAGTCTGATGACATTGCTAATTTTTTACTGTCTTTTAGCTAACACAAATCATATGACTGCAACTCCAAGGGGAGGAGGGAGGGTTGTGAGGACTGATTCCTGCTGCTCCTGGAGAACACCTGTTACAGGTGAGTAACTACTCTCTCTCTAGGACCAAGCAGGAAGTCAGTCCTCACATATGGGACTCCCCAGCTTAAGGCTACCGGAGACCCCAAGCGGAAAAAAGAGCTCCCTTGAGCTCAGCAGCACAGAAGGAAGGAATCTTCTCTGAGAATGCCCCCGACCGGTAGCCCAACACCAGGGCCGGAGAGTAGGAGTTGCCTAAACCCCAAAGAGATTATGGAGTACTGCCTGTCCAAAAGCACTGTCCCTCTCAAGGCAGTAATGCGCTGCAAAAGTCTGGCTTGAAGACCAAGTAGCGGCCCGGCAGATGTCTGCCAATGGAACAGAGCGGAGATGAGCCACTGACGCAGCCTTCGCCCTGACACGATGAGCCGTGACTCGACTCTCCAACGAGAGGCCGGCTGCCCCATAAGCCCATGCGATACAGTCAGCGACTCATATGGACAACATACGCTTGGAGACAGGGAGCCCCAGCTTATTGGGGTCAAAAGAAACGAAAAGCTGAACAGCCTTCCGATGCTCCCGCGTACGGTCAAGGTAGAAGGATAACGCCCTCCTACAGTCCAGGGTATGCAAGACTATCTCAGCCCGGTTGGCATGCGGCCTGGGAAAGAAGGTCGGAAGAACCACCTCCTGATTGAGGTGAAAAGGTGAGACAACTTTAGGAAGAAACTTAGGGTGAGTCCGTAGGACTACCCTATTCCGGTAGAACCTAGTGTAAGGAGGATCAGATACTAGTGCCTGCAGTTCACTCACTCGCCTATCAGAGGTGAGAGCTACCAGAAATAAAGTTTTCCAGGAGAGAAAACAGAGGGCAGGTAGCCATAGGTTCAAAAGGCGGACAAGTAAGCCGCTGTAAGATCACATTTATATCCCACTCAGGGGCCGGTGGACGCAGAGGAGGCTTAAGCAGAAGAAGGCCTCTGAGGAAATGAGCCACTAAATGGTGGTTGGAAAGAGGCCTGCCGTCCACCGGCGAGTGGTGTGCTGAGAGAGCACTAAGGTGAACTCGGACAGAGTTAGACTTAAGGCCCAGATTGGAGAGGTAGAGCAAATATTGCAACACTACCGCTACCAAGCACGAGAAGGGATTCTCACTGTGCTGAGCACACCATGCGGAGAATCTATGCCACTTAAGAGCGTAGGATTTCCTGGTGGATTGACGCCGAGAGGCCAAGACTACATCTTCCACTTCTCGAGGTAGTAGTAAGGGAGCTAGGACTACCCTTTCAGCAGCCAGGCCATCAGATGAAGGGACTGGAGGTTGGGGTGCAAGAGAGTCCCCTGATACTGAGACAGGAGATCGTGTTGAAACCCCAGAGAAAGAGGTGTGTCCACCGCCAGCTGTAGCAGAAGCGGGAACCACAGTTGCCTCGGCCACCTGGGGGCTATGAGAATCAAGGAAGCCCCGTCCATGAGGACTTTGAACAGCGTCCTGGACACTAGTGGTGTGGGAGGAAACGCATACAGTAGGCCTGTGGACCACAAGATCAGAAACGCATCCGCTGCTACTCTGAGAGGATGCGGTTGTCTGGAGCAAAATCTCGGGAGTTGCCGGTTCAGAGGACTGGCGAAAAGATCCATGGTGGGGAGCCCCCACTTGAGAAAGACCTGCTGAACCACCAATGGGTTCAATCTCCATTCATGTGGTTGCAGGATCCGGCTCAGTCTGTCTGCCAGGCAATTTTCCTGACCTGGGAGGTAGACAGCCGTGAGAAGGATTCCGTGATTGACAGCCCAAGAGCACAGTCGTTGTGCCTCCTGACAAAGAAGGAAGGAGCCTGTGCCTCCTTGTTTGTTCACATAGAACATGGCAACTTGATTGTCCGTCTGGACCAGTACAGACTGGTGAGAGGCGAGGTGGGAGAAGGCTCTCAGAGCTAGGCGTATCGCCCGTAGCTCCAGGAAGTTTAATCTGTTGAGTAGCCTCCCAAGGGGTCCAGAGACCCTGAGTACATGTCCCTTGGCAATGTGCTCCCCAACCGAGAAGAGAGGCATCGGTTGTCAGCACCTGAGTATGCGGAGGGGATTGAAAAACCACTCAGAGCACCAGATTCGGAAGATGAAGCCACCATTGCAGAGAGGAGACCAGGAGGTCGGAGATCATCACTGAGTCCGCTAGGCCCCCTGTGGCTTGATGCCACTGAGTGCGAAGGCTCCACTGAGCAGGTCGCATGTGCAGGCGGGCATTGGGGGTGACATGGACCGTGGAAGCCATATGGCCAAGTAGTCTCAGGAATTGCCTGGCAGAAACCAGGGAATTGCTGCGAAACTGGCTGGCCAGATCTATTAGCCTGTGGGCCCTGTCCAGAGGCAGAAAAGCCTTTGCTTGAAGAGTGTCTAGTCTGGCCCCTATGAATTCTAAGTTCTGGGACGGGAGCAAAGTGGACTTTGCGAAGTTTATGACAAACCCCAAGTGCTGAAGCAGAGCCACAGTGCGAAGGGTGGCCTGGTTGGCCTCCTGAGAAGATTGGCCCCTTATGAGCCAGTCGTCCAGGTACGGAAACACAAAAAGACCCTGAAGCCTCAGGTAGGCCGCCACCACTGCCAGGCACTTGGTGAACACCCTGGGAGCGGATGATAGGCCAAAGGGAAGTACTCTGTACTGATAGTGGTTTCCTCCCACAGCAAACCTGAGATATTGTCTGTGGTCTGGATGAATAAGGATGTGAGTATACGCATCCTTTAGATCTAAGGAGCATAGCCAGTCTCCCTGCTGGAGGTAGGGCAGCAGGATTCCAAGGGTAAGCATCTTGAACTTTTCCCTCTCCAGGAACTTTTTGAGGTTTCGCAAGTCTAGGATGGGTCTGAGGCCTCCTGTTCTTTTTGGTACCAGAAAGTACCTTGAATAAAAGCCTTGACCTCTCAGGTGGTGGGGCACCGGTTCCACAGCCTGATCCTTTAGCAGACCTGTCAACTCCTGAAGGAGTAGGTCCCTGTGCAGAGGGAGTCTTGGAGGCTCCCCTGGAAAAAAGGAGGGAGGTACCTGGTGAAAATGGAGAAGATAGCCCTTTTGGACTATACGAAGAACCCAGGTATCTGATGTGACGGCTGACCACCTGTGGGCAAAGTGGGCCAGCCGGCCCCCCCCCCCCCCCCGTGCTGAGAGAAGCCAGCTGAGGAGAAGAGGCTATGCTGTTTGAGTCAAAAACCCCCACCCTGCTGAGCAGGGGCCGGTGTTGGTGGCTTGGGGGTCTTCGGCCTACGGGGCCCTTGACCCTGCCCCTTGGCCTGCTGACCCTGTTGGGGAGCTGCAGAGGCCTGATAATGAGGGTATTGTTTGTAGGCAGATGACTTCCTCGGGTAAAAGGTCTTTTTTCCCCGAGCCCTTCTTTTTCTGAGAAGGGGCAGAGGTTTTCCTGGAAAGCCTAGTCCTGGTCAGAGTCTCAGTCTCGTGTTCTGCAGCCTTTTCAACCATGGGCTTGCCAGAGGTTTTCACCGCGGCAGGGGACATCGATCAACTTGTCCTGGACCCACGGCTCGAGGTCGGATGACTGTAGCCAAGTCTGTCGGCGGACACCGATGCCGGCCCTGGCTACTCGGGCCGAAGCCTCGAAGCCATCGTAGGCTGCTCGAGAGATAAACTTCGAGCACTCTCGAATACCGGTGGACAAGGCCTGGAACCTCTGCAAAGGTTCCTTGGAGAGACCAGCAGAGAACCCGGCAATCTCCTTTGCCAGGTCTCGGAGGTACATGCCCATGTAGAGCTGGTAAGTCTGGACACGGCAAGCAAGCATAGAGCCCTGGAAGCACGTCTTACCGAGAGCATCCAGGTTCCGGGCCTCCCGTCCGGGAGGCACCAAGGAGTGCATCTTATGACTTTTCAATCGATGCATGGCCGATTCCACAACCATGGAGTGGTGCGGTAATTGTGCCTTTTGGAACCCGGGGCTCTTGCGGACTCGATAAATGGAATCGACCCGCTTGCTTAACACCAGCGTCGAGGCCGGGGTCTCCCACATGCGGAAGAGCAGCCGCTCCAGCATCGGAGGAACAGGAACAGTAAAGGCCTCCTTCGGGGGAGAGTCATACTAGAGGGCCTCGAGCTCCTCGGCTCGAGGCTCCTCTTCGGGATCCGTGGGGAAGGCCAAGGCCTTGACCATATCCTACACGAAGTCCGAGAACTGGGTATCCTCCGGTGGGGACCGTCTCCGAGGTTCGGACTCGGGCGAGTCCGAGGGGACACACCGAGTCCGATGGGTGTCAGGTGACTCTTCGTCCTCCGTCTCCCAGCCCGACACCTCGGAGGAGGAATCTAGCAGCTCCGGTCGGGCGGGCACCGATGCTCTCCGCCCTGAGGTCGAGGGAGACTGTGGCCGAGGATCGACTCGAGCCCGCATGGACTCGAGGATCGGCTCGGCCTCCGGGGTCGACTTGGACGTCGAGGTCCCAGTGGTCGGGGCAGATGCACCGGTGAGACCGGCGATCAGCTGCTCTCCAAGGCCGTCAACCTGAGTCCGAGCTCAGGAGACCCAGCAGCCCCCGACTCGGGCCCCGACGGCGGCTCCCTCGGAGGAGAGTCAACGAGGACAACAGCACTTACTTGTCCAGGAGACTCCATCTCGACACGAGGATGCTTTGCAGGCCTCTCCGACTCCGAAGACCTGGGACGGCTATCGGGGCTATGCGACCTGGCCCTCGAGGAACCAGAAGCGTCCACCGACGACGCCCTCGCGGGTTTCTTCTTCCTGAGATGTTCCCACGAAGGAGACCCCCGCTCAGAGGAACCCCGACGCTGCTCGGGGCCAGAGTCCCGAGACATCGAGGCCTCTGACGAGGTCCGGACCCGGCCAGACGCGGAGTCAGAAAAAATTCTATCCCTCTGGTGCTGCCGACTCCTCAACGCCTTCAAGGACATTTTGCCACACGGACCACAGATCATCGGGTCATGATCGGGTCCGAGGCAATGGAGGCAGCAGTCATGTGTGTCGGTAAGAGACATAAGTTTCTTACACCGATCACATTTCTTAAACCCGCTGGCAGCCATCGGGGGAAAAAGGGCCCCTGCTAGGTCAAAAGACCAGTCTGCCAGGGAAAAAAGAAAAAAAGGCGCGAACGCCAGTCACAAAGGACAAAAACCAAAAAAGAGAGAAAAGGACTCGATACCGGCGTATCGGTCCAAGCGGGAAAAGGATCCGGCTTCGAACCGGAGAAAAAAAGAGAAAAATAGAGAAAATCAACTTTTTCCTCGGGGAAAAACGAACTACGTCCATCGGGCTCCGCGGAAAAAAGACTGAGCAAGATGGCACTCTTGGGCGGGAAGGGGATCGCGCATGCGCGCTGCAATTCCCAAAGGCTTTCTTTGAAAGCTGGGGAAATGCTCCGCACGAGGTCTCCGTCAGCACCGACATCACCCATATGTGAGGACTGACTTCCTGCTTGGTCCTGGAGAACACAAGGAGTGCCTATAGGACTAGAAATCCCAGACCCTCCGGCCTGAGATTGCTGTCCCCAGGTGGGACTTGAACCTCCGGCCTGAAGTACCTTGTCCTAACCACTAGACCACTCCTCCCTATCTTTAATGGAGGAGGTAGCAACCCTGTGTACCATGGAAACCTGTGACAATCTTAGAATGAGAATCGAGCACAACAAGGTAAGCATCATAATAGGCAAGTTTATTACTGTCTCTTTGGTAAAATCCATATGCAGTTTCATACATTGTTCTATTGGCCTTGGACATTTGCAACAATCTCTTGCATGTAGGCAGGAACAATAGTCTTCTGTATGTACTGTGATGCAGTGGGTAAAATAAACCATATACAAAGTCAGGAAAGTGAAGAGCTTACCTCTGATTCAGCTGTAGAAATGGATACAGGACAGAGAGAAACAGCTGAACAGAAAATGCCGTTACTACAGCAAAAGCCAAGGGCTCATCAAGAGCACCTGTCTCCTAGTCCTGACGTTACGTGCAGGGCTGGGAACCATAAAAGGAAGGGCTTTAGTCAGAATAAAGAGGGTCACCTGGAAAGCCTCACGGAGAGTTACCAGGAGAGCCCCACAGAGAACTACACAGAAAGCCACAGAGGGGGACGCAGGAGGATCCCCAGTGATATCCACGAGAGCTGCAGAGAGTTCAGCAGAGAGGACTCCCAGGTCACATGCAGGGGAAAGTGCAGAGGTTTGCTGGGAAGGGAACCTCTAACCCAAGAACCAGGAAATAGCAGCAGCTCAGGAGGACGCTATCAGTCACAGTGCACAGGTCAGCCTAGAGGGAGTGTACAGAAAGGAGGGAACTCCAAACGCAACTGTAAGCCAAAGCAAGGCTGGAAATCTGATACAGAGTTTATTAACTCTCAGCCTGACTGGGAAGCCGGGGGAAGGAGTGACTACAACCCCAGAGCCAGAAAGAGCACCAAGGTACAGAAAAGGGAATCTTCTTCTGTTAAACAAAGGTACGAGTGCCAAGACTGTGGCAAAGGGCGTAGCCCTGTGAGTAGTGTGGTAAGGGAGAGATATCCCAAACATTCATTTCATGAGGAGGATCAGCGGAGAGCTTTCCTCGAGCCAGGGAGTTATAACCTGGGATTTAAAGGAGTGAATGCAGGCAGTAACAGTGATCTCTCAGAAGAGGTTGGGCCAGACTCCTATATAGGAGAGGAGTCAGATATAGACGGACTGGGAAGTGAGTCTGAGGGGATGGTGTGGGAGAATACCAGCCTCCCCTCAGAGCCCATTCCGATGGACTGTAACATATGCTACAAGAATATCCACACTGTTTTGTGTTAACCTGTTTGAACATACTTTGTGAAGATAACAAAGAAAAGAAGTTCTGTTCCGTTTTGTGCACTGCTGTATTTTGAGTTTTTGTCCTTTGGAAGAAGGTCCGAGCGGGACGGGGAATAAACCCATATTTTGTTTCCTTACCTTGACCACAAGACTCTGTTTTTACATAGCTGAGGCAGGGTAAATTTACACAACCCTAGGCAGCCGCCTATAGGGGTTTTTAAAGGGCTCATTAACACGGGCCCCATCACAGTACACACAAACACTTGGCAGACAGCTGCTTAGTCAGTAGGCTCAAGGCTTAGTACACAGCATAAGGTTTCTAGCAGGAATCCATTTTGTTTGGTTTTGGCATTTGGTTGAGAGCAGGCCATAGGGGACCAGTCCTACAGGGCCACTACCGATTTTTCTTGGAAGGGGGGGGGGGGTTGGTGTCCAAGTTGGGGCACTAGCCCTTCCTCTACCACCATTATTATTATGGAGATGGCAATGGGGGGGGGTGCTTTCCACAATCCATGGATCATCTGAGGTGAAGTGTCTAAACCTCTCAGATGACCCTGTTTCTCAAGGGCAGCATGCCAAACTTGCACCAACTTGTATGCGCATGGGTTGGTCTTGCTGTCCCAATTTAATACTGATTTTTGTACACTGGTTAATTAGCATATTGTCAGCATTAAACTCACACTATGAAAGCCTGTGCTAGAGCTTTAAATAAGGGGCTGTAGCACAGTTTCAGCAGCAGCCTGTAAGTGCACTTTTGCACATGTATTATCTAGCTTCAGTTTCCAGTCCAGTTAGCCACACTGGGACCTGTGCAGAATCCCTAGTGTATTCATAAGCCTCCTATCTGGGCATCATCAAAAGCTTTCTCGAAGGTTTCCATATACCATATGCAATGTATAGTCCTAACCTCATTCACTCACCCCCTATCAATAAAAATGAGCAAGTTTGACATGATCTAACTCAAATAAATTTATGCTGCTTTAATTCCTGCAGCCTGCTGGATTTAAGATTCTTCACTAGTCTTTCCTTCAGTAGGGTAGTCCCTTCCTTTTGCCATGGACGAACATGCTAAGTCAGTCACATACTGATAATGTTATTTGAGGCACCAAGAATAGATGAGCTCTTGCAAAGCTCCAACAGTGTAGCGAGTCACCTGAAACAGGTATTCTCCAGAGACAACAGAAATCAGTCCTCACCTATGGGTGACTTCAACACTGACTGAGCCCTCACGGAAGCATCTCCTCAGCTTTCAAAGAAAGGCTTTAGGAGATGGCATCCTTGGGTGGGATGGGGACCACAGATGTGTGGTGGTGACGGCAGCATCATACTCGGACAACATAGCTAGAGCTAACAAAAGAAGATGGCCAAATTTTACAGCAACTCCAAGGGGAGGAGGGAGGGTTGTGAGGACCAAGTCCTGCTGCCCCTGGATAAGGTGAGTAACTACGCTTTCTCCAGGAACAAGCAGGAAGTCAGTCCTCACATATGGGACTCCATAGCTACAGGCTGCCAGGAATCTGTAGAAACACAGCCCAGCCAGGAGCAGCCGCAAGTGAATCTGAGGATAGACTCTGAGAACCCCAGTGCCCAGGGAGAACCATGGCTCCGGTAGCCTAAACAAGAAGGGTTAGAGGGCAGGAGTTGCCTAACCCCCCCCCCCCCCCCAAACAGATTACAGAGTATTGTTAGGCCCAAGGAAATGTCCCATCAGGACACCCTCTACAGGCAGTAGTGAGCTGCAACTGTGTGGACGGAGGACCCGGTGGCAGCCTGGCAGATTTTCACAATAGGGACAGAATATAGACTGGCAAAGCATAGTTACTCACATGTAACAGGTGTTCTCTAGAGACAGCAGGAATCAGCCCTCACATATGGGTGACATCGGCATTGTGACAGAGCCCTCGTGGAAGCATTGCCCCAGCTTTCAAAGAAAGCCTTTAGGAGATGCCGCCACCACCCATGCAGGGTCCCCTTCCCTCCCAAGGGTGCCATCTTGCTCAGTCAGATGACATAACTAAGAGCAAAAAAAAAAAAAAATATGGTAAAAAAAAGCAACTCCAAGAGAGAAGGGAGAGTTGTGAGGACTGATTCCTGCTGTCCCCGGAGAACACCTGTTACAAGTGAGTAACTACACTTTCTCCAGGAACAAGCAGGAAGTCAGTCCTCACATATGGGACTCCCCAGCTACAGGCTACTGAAAGCCTATAGCAAAAATAGGGGCTCCCTCACTGGGAGCAGCAATCGAGTCCATGTACACAGATCACAGTAGGACCCCTGATGAAACCAGCACCGATAGCCTGAACAGAGAAAGGTCAGAGGGTAGAAGTTGCCTAAACCCCAAAAAGATTACAGAGCACAGCCTGGCCGAAGGCACTGTACCCTATGGACTCTTTCCAGGCAATAATGGGCTGCAAAGGTATGGACTGAAGACCAGGTGGCAGCCCAGCAGATGTCATCAGGACAGACCGCAAGTTTGCCGCTATGGCCTTGACACGGCCTTCCAGCAAGAGCCTCGCCTGCTCATAAGTAAGGGTGATGCAGTCCACCAGCCATGTGGACAGCATGCGCTTGCTCACCGCCTTCTCCAGCCTACTGGGGTCATAGAAGATTTGATTTTTTATTTATTTAACAGGTTTTATATACCGACTTTCTAAAATTCAAGATGGTTTACAAGGAACATAACCAGACAGTATATTTCAACTGAATACATTGTAACAATAAGGATCACAGTATAAATGATTAACAAGAAACTTACTCCTTGCGGAGGCTTAAGAACTATTTACATGGAGGCTTAAAGGGCTATTTACATGGAGAATTATATAGGAGGTTAGAGGGAGCTATGTAAGTAGGGAAAAGTGTTCCTGGAAGAGATGAGTTTTCAATTTCTTTTGGAATTCAGAGTGATTAGGACAGTTCCGTAAATCATATGGTAAGGCATTTCAGATAGAGGGGGCGTAAAGGGAGAATGCACGCTTACAGGTAGTTTGGCTACATGTTCTCTTAGATGTTGGGATGGATAGAAGGATTTTGGTGATGGTGCAGCGTGTTCTATTGTTATTGGATAGGGGCAAGGAGCTGACTCATTGGAAATGATTTTGTGAATGAGGGTGATTGCTTTGAATTTAGCTCTGGACTGAATGGGGAAGCAGTGTAGATAAGAGGATTGGCGTTGGGTGAGCGTCTGGGGTTATTTGTGATGAGCCGAGTTATTGTGTTCTGTGCCATTTGGATGGGATGTAGACTGTTCTTAGGAAGGCCATGATATATGAGATTGCAGTAGTCAAGGGTTGGTATGGTGAGGGCCTGGCAGACAGTGCGAAAGTTGTCTGGGTTTAGGAGAGGATGGAGGTTCCAAAGGGTACGTAATTTTGCATATATTGTGTTAGAGGTTTTTTTTATCTGTTCATGAAATGTAAGGTTCTGATCAAGGATAAGACCGAGATATTTCACTTGATTTTTGATAGTGAGGGTGATATCTCCAAGTGTAAGGGTTGTAGGTGGGGTATAGGAAGCGTTGGTGAATACTTGAAGGGCTTCAGTTTTAGATTGGTTAATTATGAGGTTGTGATGAAAAGCTAGGAAACTCTGCGGTGGCCCTGAGTGCATTGGATATAGAAGGACAAGGCCCTCTTACAGTCCAAGGTGTGAAGGACAGTCTCTGCCCGACTGGAGCGAGGTCTTGGAAAGAAGGTAGGGAGCACCACTTCCTGATTGAGAGGGAAGGCAACATTACCTGTGGCAGGAATTTGGGGTGCGTGTGAAGCACCACTTTGTTCTTGTAGAACCTGGAATAAGGCATCTCTGCCACAAGGGCCTGGAGCTTGCTAACTCTGCGAGCGGAGGCGAGCACAACCAGGAAAGCCACCTTCCAAGAGGTAGCAGGTAGCTAGAGGCTCGAAGGGTGGGCGAGTGAGCTGCCCCAACACTACATTGAGGTCCCATTCGGTTGCTGGAGGGCAAACCAGGGGCTTCAATAAGAGCAGGCCCCGAAGGAAATGGGTCACCAACGGTTGGACTGAGAGGGGCTTACCATCCACCGAATGATGGTGCACTCAAAGTTAAACTTGAGCCTGGACTGAAAGAAATGGAGAAGGTACCGTAACGCCAGAGCACCAGGCAGGAGGATCCTAACAGAGAACCTGCGCCATTTGAGGGCATAATCCTTTCTAGGGGAGACCAGCAGAATGTCCTCAACCTCATCTGGAAGGCTGAAAGGGACCAGAGTCGCCCTCTCAGTAGCCAGGCTGTCAGCGACAGAGACCCCAGGTTGGGGTGCAGGAGAGAGACCCCCTCCTGAGATAGGGCCCCAGGGTAGTCCCCAAGGTGATGGGGGCCTCTACTGTCAACTGTAGAAGCAGCGGGAACCACCGCTGCCTGGGCCACCGAGGCGCTGTTGCAGAGAGTCCTGAACAAGGTCTTGGCAATCAGCAGTGTCAGAGGAAAGGCATACATGAGGCCTTCCGACCACGAGACTAGGAACGCATCCGCTGCCACCCTGGAGGAGTGGGGCAACGGAACATTGTCTGGGCTGGGGAACAGGTCCATCACGGGTTCCCTCCAGAGCCGGAAAAGCCAACTGGCTACCCTGGGGTCCAGCTGCCACTCATGCAGCTAGAGAACCCTGCTGTCAGCCAGCAGGTTGTCCTGACCTGGCAAGTACACTGCCTGCAGGAGGATACCCTGTTGGATTACATAGAAGCAGAGGAGCAGTGCCTCCTGACAAAGGGGTATGAGACCCCATGCCCCTTTGCTTGTTCAAGTAGAACATCGCCATCGGGTTGTCCATCTGGACCAGCACCGGCTGGTGACAGAAGATCCTCAGGGATAGGTGTATGGCTCTGAGCTCCAGGAGGTTGATCTGATGGGTGCTCTCGTCCAGCGACCAATTGCTCTGAGTGCAGAGATCTCCGCAGTGGGCTTCCCAGCTGAACAGGGAGGCATCTGTGGTGAGGACCTTTGAGTAACATAGTAAAGGACAGCAGATAAAGACCAGTATGGTCCATCTAGTCTGCCCAGCAAGGCGGCAAGAGTTAGGTGCACCTGCCACTCCATGCAGGTCACCCCTCCCCATGTCTTTAAGGGTGACTTCACCGCTTCGTGTAGGGCACCCGTTTGTTGAGAAATTAGTTAAGTTTATTTTGATTTTATCCTGTTGCTATAAAGGAATCCAGTGTCTGTCCCATATCAATTTGAATTCTGTCACTGTATTTGCCCCCACCACTTCCATCAGGAGGGCATTCCAAGCATCCACCACCCTTTCAGTGAAAAAGTATGTCCAGACATTGCCGTTCAATTTACTCCCTTGAAGCTTCATGTTGTGCCCTCTAGTTTTACAGCTTGGGGCCTGAAAGGGCATGCCCACCTCAAGATGCTAGGGTGACTGCCACCAGATCAGGAAGTCCGCCAATTGGCGGGTCACTGAAACTCTGTCTCAGAGGTGGCCACCTGACACCACTGTGCTGCCCTCATGTGGCAGTGAGCATCTGAGGTGACTTGGACCATGGAGGCCACGTGCCCGAGGAGGCGCAGGATTAGCTAGGCAGGCACTGAGGGACAGTATTGTACATCCCGAGCTAGAGACCTGAGACTATCAGCTCAGTCCCTGGGCAAAAAGGCCTTTGACTGGAGAGTGTCGATCTTTGTCTCAATGAACACCAGGCACTGTGTTGGGAGGAGGTGAGACTTAGGGTAGTTTATGACAAAGCCCAAGTTTTGCAGAACCTGGATGGTGCATGCGGTGGCTTGCTATGCCTCCCTTTATGAGCCAATCATCCAGGTAGGGAAAGACAAGACCCTCTGGAGCCAGAGGAAGGCGGCAGCAACTACCAGGCATTTGGTGAAGATTCTTGGGGTAGAGGCTAGGCTAAAGCAGAGCACCCTGTATTGAAAGTGCTTGCCACCATGCCCCTCTCCCTATGAGCTGCAGATACTGCCTGTGGTAGGGGGTGGATAAGGCTGTGGCTATAAGCATCCTTGAGATCTAAGGAGCATAGCCAGTCTCCCTACTGGAGGTATGGCAGCAATGTTCCACTGTAGAGCATCTTAAACTTCACCCTCACCAGGAGTTTGTTGAGATTGTGCAGGTCAAGGATGGGCCTTAGGCCCCATCGTCTGTGGCACAAGAAAGTATCTGGAGTAGAACCCCTGCCTTTGAGGTGTTGGGGCACCAGTTCCACCACCTTGTTTTCAAGAAGACCTGCCAGCTCCTTCAGAAGACACAGTGGAGGGGAGACCTGAGGGGCTCTCCCAGGAAAGAAGGGGAGAGTGTCTTAGTCAGGTGGAGGAGGTAGCCCTTCCTGACCAGCTTTAGTGGCCAGGAATCAGTGATGGCCATCCACCTCTGGGCATAGAGGGCCAGACATCCCCCTGGGGGCTACTGGTTTCTTTATCCTTATCACTTTATAGACCACCCACATAGAACCACCAGAGCATTTTACAATATAAACATTTGTGTTAAAGGTTACAGAAAAGGGAAACAGAACTCCATTAGTTAGATAGGAAAGGGATAGAACCAAGAGTAGAGACAGACATACATATGACAGGGAGAAACAGACTATGCATAAGGGGGGGAGATGGCAGGGTCGGATTAATAGCCACACAGGCCTTGAATCTAACAAAGGAGGGCTTGGGAGGGAGGGAGCACATTCCAGAGCCAAGGAAGAAAAAGACAGAGGAACAGGTAGATTCTAGGTGGGGGAGGGGAGGGAAGGGAACATGTGGTTGGCATGGATGGGTCAGAATGAGCATTGGGGAGTGTGGCAGTGGACTAAATTGGAAAGGTATTAGGGGACACCACTGTGAATGGCTTTTTGGACAAAGGTGAGTACTTTATATGGATTCTGTAGGACACAGGAAGCCAGTGAAGATGGATGAGAAGGGGAGTGATGTGGTTGAAGCAGGTAGTGGGTGTGAGGATCCAAGCTGCTGTATTTTGAGCAAGTTGAAGCCTGTGTAGTTGGTGCTAGGGGAGCTCAGCAAGAGAGATGTTACAATAGTCTAGGCGGTCCTTAACAAGGGAGATGAGCAGAGTGGTCTGCGAGGAAACAGAAAAGGAGAGACAGCACAGATTTGGCTTAGGGAGTGAAATGAACGTTGAATAATGGAAGATATGTTCCTGAAATAACAAAGCTGAGTCCAGAATAACATTGAGGTAGCAGAGGGAGGAGACAACAGGCATGGGGTAGAGAAGCTATGCTCAAGGAGTCAAAAGCTCCCCCCAGGCTGATCCCAAGGTTTTAGAGCCTTCTATTTACACAGCCATGCCCATGTCCCTTGGGCTGCGACCCTGTTGGGGCACCAAGGAGGCCTGATAAGGTGGGTAGTGTTGGTAAGCAGCTCCCTTCCTCAAGCCCTTCCATTAGGGAGGGGCAGCAGTCTTCGAGAGCCTGATCCTCATCATGAACTCTGGCAACCCCATGACCAAGGCTGAGCTGGAGACAAAGAGGTTCTCTCCTTGGCATGGGACATTGACCAGTTTGTCCTGAACCCACTGCTTGAGGTTGGATAACTGAAGCCAAGCTTGGCAGCATGCACTAATACCCACCACAGCTACCCAGGCTGCCAACTCAAACCCATCATAGGCCACTTGAGACATGAATTTGGAGCAGTCACAGATTGCCTTGGCCAGGTTCTTGAACCGCTGCAAAGGTTCCTTGGAGAGACCAGCTGAGAACCCAGTGAGTTCCTTCACCAGGTCTCTCAGGGATATGCCCATATACAGCTGGTAGGCCTGGATTCAGCAGATGAGCAGTGAGCCCTGGTAGCACTTTCTGCCAAGGGCATCCAAGGTGCAGGCCTCCTTGTCAGGGGGACCAAGACGTGCATCTTGGCTTTTCAGCTGACGCATGGCAGACTCCACCATCATGGAGTGATACAGTAGTTGTGACTTCAGAAGCCCAGGCTCTATACATCAAGTCAAGCCATTTGCTCACCACTGGCACTTATGCCAGTGTCTCCCACATTCAGAGCATGAGCCATTCCAGTGAGGGTAGGAGTGGTCTAGTGGTTAGGACAAGGTACTTCAGGCTGGAGGGCCGGGGGTTCAAGTCCCACCTGGGGACAGCAATATCAGGCCGGAGGGACTGGGATTTCTAGTCCTATAGGCACTCCTTGTGGTCTTGGGCAAGCCACTTAACCCTCCATTGCCCATGTTCCCTGTAAGTATTAGCGTATGTGTCTCATATCCCTTCGTGTTAAATGTATCCCCCAATTGACCGCTTTGACCCGGTGAAAAGCGGGATATAAATACAGCTAAATAAATAAATGGGCACTGTGAGCAATTCTCACTGAGGGGCCTCATATTGGAGGATTTCCAACTCATCCATGTGAAGGTCCTCCTGACTCAGTCAGGAATACCAGGGCCTTGGGCTTCCTGGACTATGTCAAGGACATGTCTATGTCCTCAGGCAGGGACTACCTCCAAAGTTCCAAGACAGGAGAGTCATAAGGGATGTCATGGTGGCAATAGGTATTGGGAGACTCCTCGTCCTCCATCTCCCACTCGGAGTAGTCCATTGAGAACTTGTAGGAGGGCTGCTCTGTGGGCCTCAGGATCCCCAATGCCCTATGGCCAGTAAACTTGCTGGGGATGACTGTGGCCCCATTGAGCAGGACTCAGAGTGTGATCTCAGCAGAAGAGAGACTCGAGACTGAAGGACCTTGGAGGATCGGCCTCCAGGTATGACTTGGATATTGAAGGCCTGGTGGTCAGGGCGGATGAACCAGTCATGCTGGACAACAGTGCCCACTGCTGGTCCATGAAGGCAAACTGTGCTCCAGGGCTGCCATTCTCGACTCCAGATGAGAAGGCTCCACAGCCTTCGATACAGCATTGAGAGACTCAGGCCCAACACCAGCTCCCCCAAAGGGGAATCCTTAATGAGGATGGTGTCTGGGGACAGAGGCCAGGCTGCAGTGGGGACTTTCACAGGTCACTCCTCCAATGCCTCTGAGAAGTGTCTCAGACTACAGGACCAGGAAGCTCCCAGCCCGTTGGAACCATCCAAGGACACCACCCAAGGGTTTCTTCTTCCTGGGTTTTCCTTGAGGGAGACCCCCTTTCTGAGGACTCTTGACAAAGCTCGGGTTCCGCCCTGGCCTTTGAAGGCATATGGGAGGGGGGGGGGGAGGAGAAGAAAAAAAATCATGCTGGTGGCTCTTGGTGTCCTTGCTGGACATCCTCTTGCAGAGACCTCAGGCCACCAGATTGTGGTCTAGCCCAAGGCAGTGAAGACAGCAGTCTTGTGTCGGTCAAAGTCATGATTTTAGAGCACCAATCACACTTCTTAAAGCCACTGGTAGCTATAGGGAAAAAAAGTACCCCTGCAAGGTCAAAGGCTCTCCGGGATGCCAGCGGGAGAAAAAAGGGCACAAAGACACCAGAAAAAGAACATAAGACTACAAAATTAAACTGAACCCGGCACTAAGGTCAGTAGGCAGGAAGAGTACTGGTGCAATACCAGAGGCGAATGTAAAACTCAGAGATAAATCAACTTTTTCCAGGGACAAGCCAAACAATGTCTGAAGGGCTCTGTGGAAAAAAAGGAGACTGATCAAGATGGCATGCATGGGCAGGAAGGGGACCACGCATACATGGTGGCATCTCCCAAAGGCTTTCCTTGAAGGCTGGGGGGTGCTTCCACAATGGCTGTCGGTACCAACCTCACACATATGCAAGGACCGACTTCCTGCTTGTTCCCAGAGAACTGAGATTCCATACTCCTGACATGGAGCACTGGGTCACAGCGCACAAACAGTTGCATCATCTTTGCCCATGATCAGGTTGGGCTGTCTGCCACACAGGTGGACAGAGTCCACTTGGTGACAGCCTCCCCCAGGCAACTGAGGTCATATGAGATGAAAAACTGCAAAGCTTTGTTGCAGCCCTGAGTGTGCTGCAGGTAAAAGGACAGGGCCCTTTTGCAGTCCGGAGTATGGAGAATTGCTGCTGCCTCGTCAGTGGGGCCATGGAAAGAAGGTAGGGAGCACCATATCCTGGTTGAGGTGGACAGTAGATATCACCTTCAGAAAGAATTTCAGGTGGGTGCAAAGTACAACCCTGTTCTTATAGAACCTAGTGTAGGGTGGTTCAGCCACCAAGGCCTGAAGCTCACTGACTCTGCAGGCAGAGGTGAGCGCCAACAGGAAGACAACCTTCCAAGATGGGTAATGCAAATGGCAGGTAGCCAAAGGTTCAAAAGGCAGCTTGTTAAGCTGCATCAAAACTACATTGAGATCACATTCCAGAGGTGGCAGTATGGGAGGCTTAGAGAGCATCAAGCATCGCATGAATCTGGTAATGAGGGGCTGGACCTCTATAGAATGATGCACAGAGAGCACACTCAGGTGCACCCTAACAGAGTTGGGCTTAAGTGCAGCTTGCAAGAGGTGGCGCAAGTATTGAAGCACCATGCACACCTGGCAAGAGGACAGTCAGCCCATTTCTCCATACTGAAAATCTGCACCACTTGACATAGGCTCATCTTGTGTAGTCATTACAAGAGGCCAGGAGGACTTCCTCCACCTCCCTGGGGAGGTTGAAGGACACTAGGGTGACCTGTTCAGCAGCCATGCTGTCAGGGAGAGGGACCCCAGGCTGGTGTGGAAAAGCAAGCCCTCCTCCTGGGTAAGCAGTCCTAGGGAACTCCCCAGAGGGAGTGGGAGCTTCGTCAAGAGGCAGAGTAACAGGCCCAGGCAGCTTTGGTTTCCACCAGATCACAGAAGCCTTATCCTGCTGGACCTTGACAAGGGTCTACACAATTAGTGGCATGGGAGGGACAACAGAGAAGGCTCTCTGACCAGGCAATGAGGAAGGCATCAGCCGCTTTCCAGGACAGGTGTGGTTGGGGACAGCAGCAGCAGCAGCAGGGAAGCTGAGCATTAGCTGGCAAAGAGGTCCAGATTTGGGGTTCCCATAGTTGGAATAGCCACTGCACCACCCTGGTGTCTAGGCACCACTCATGCAGCTGGGAGGACCCTGCTCAGGTCTGTCCGCCAGAGCATTGTCCTGGCCTGGAATGTATACTGCCCTGAGGAGCATTTCCTGACTGATCACATACAAGCAGAGGGTTACTGCCTCCTGGCAGAGGCGGTGAGACCCTGTGCCCCCTTGTTTGTTCAGGTAGAACATCACAACCTGGTTGTCAGTTTGGACCAGCACTGACTGACTGATGCTGCAGGCAGTGTTGGAAGACCTCAATTGCCAGAAAAATGGCTTGGAGCTCCAGCAGGTTGATCTGCTGCTCCCTCGAGAGCAGTTGCCTTGTGTGCACAGTTCCTTGCAGTGGGCACCCCAGCCAGTAGGGAGGCTTTCAGTGAGGACCCTCTGGGGGAATGGGTGTGAAATGGCAAGACACACAGCAACTGCAGAAGGGTATGCTATCAATTGAGTGACACTGCTAGTTAACAGGACAGCAAGAGCCTGCCCATGGCCCAAGTCCACTGTGAGCAGAGTCACCACTGAGCTGCCTGCATGTGGAGGCAGACATTGGAGACCACATGTACTGTGGAAGGCATATGGCCAAGCAGGCCAAACCCCAGATGTAGGACCTTGATGGTGTGGCCTATGGCCTGTTGCACCTCTGAGGCAGTGTCTCCTTTTACTAGCCAGTCATCCAGGTATGGAAAGACAAAGGCCCCTTTGAGACTGAGGTAGGCAGCCACCACTGCCAGGCATTTGGTAAAGACTCTTGTTGAGTGAAGGGTAGTACCCTGTACTGGTAGTGGTCAACCCTGACCATGAACCTTAACTGCCTGCAGCTGGGATGAATAAGGATTCAAGTATATGCATCCTTTAGGTCCAAGGAGCATAGCCAGTCTCCCTGCTGGAGGTAGGGCAGCAATATTCCAAGGGAGAGCATTTTGAACTTCTTCTGCACCAGGAATTTGTTTAGGTTACTCAGGTCCAAGATGGACTTCAGGCCTCCTGTTCTTTTTGGGACTAGAAAGTACCTGGAGTAGAACCCCTTCCCTCTTAGGTGGGGGTGGTAAAGGCTCCACAGCCCTGTCCCTGAGGCAGCCTGCAAGTTACTGTAGCAGGAGGGCCTGGTGCAGGGGAGTCAGAGGAGGCTCTCCTGAAAAGAAAGGGGGAGGTGTCTGGACCAGGTGAAGGAAGTAGCCCTCCCTGACCACCTAGTGCCC
Source organism: Ichthyophis bannanicus (assembly GCA_033557465.1). Taxonomy (NCBI): domain Eukaryota; kingdom Metazoa; phylum Chordata; class Amphibia; order Gymnophiona; family Ichthyophiidae; genus Ichthyophis; species Ichthyophis bannanicus. The sequence continues at coordinate 1,404,439,403 of CM066031.1, read as the reverse complement.
AGGAGTCTGATGATGGCAGCCCACTGGTGGGCAAAATGAGTCAGGCATCCCCCTGTTGGTAATTGGTCCCCCATGGGTAGAGAGGATATGCTTAGGGAGTCAAAACCCCAACTCAGTCTGAGCTGGGGCTTGGGTCCCTTACCTTTATGGCTGCTGAGGGATCTGTTTGGCCTGGTATGAGGATAGCCTCACTACGGCTAGCCTTTCCTGTGGAAGAGAGATCTTTTCCTGGGTGTTTCTTCCTGGGAAGAGTGGAGGTCTTCCTTGAGAGCTGAGTCCTGGTGACACTGTCTCTCAGCCACCTTGTCCTCCATTGGCTTGCCAAAGGTTTTCCCTGAAGCAAGGGATGTCAACGTTTTTCCTGGACGCATGATGCCTGGAGCCAGGCCTGGCAGGCACTTTAGAGTTGGATGTGAAGCTGTCATAGTCCCCTCAAGACAAGTACTTTGAGCACTCGCCAACAGACTTCATGAGGGTCTGGAAGCATTGGAGGTGGACTCCATCAAGACCTGCTGCAAAGCCCCTCTGAGTTCCTTGGTTAAGTCTTGCAGATACATGCCAATATATAGTTAAGTCTGTATGCAGTATGCCAGGATCAAGCCCTGGTAATATTTATGCCAGAGGGCATTGAGGGTACAGGACTCCCTGCCCAGGGGCACTGAGGAGTGCATCTGGGCTTTGTCAATGCATGGCCAACTCGACTGCCATGGAGGTGTGAGGGAGTTGTGCTTTCCTGAAGCCTTGTCCTCACTGGACCTGGTAAATGGCATCCAACTGTCTGCTAACAATCAGCACTAATGCCGGTGCTTCCCACGTTCTGAGGAGGAGTCAGAAGATGGGGACCGTAAGGGCCTCCCTTTAGGTGGTGCCTTGTATGAGGGTCCTCCTCCAATTCTGTGGTAAGGGAGAATGCCTTTGCCATGTCCCAGACAAATGAGGAATGAGGTGTCCTCAGGTGGCAATAAATGCCGACTGTCGGAAACTGGTCCAAGTGGAGGTCACAGTGAGTCCATGTCTGTCTCGCTGACACACTCCCACTGAGTAATCCAAAGACTTGAGGCCCGCTGGCTCTAAGGGCATCATTTGATCCACCTTTGATGAATTGTAGCCAAGGCTTGGCCAGAGCCAGAGGTGCTCGCCAGAGAAGACCTCGCTCCTGAGGACCAGGAGCAGGATAGACACTCTTGCCAAGGATCTGCTCAAAGCATGTGGCTTTCAATCTCTTTGGTGACCTGGGGAGTCCTCAACATCAAGGTCCCTGTGGTATTAGTGCATGCACTGGCAGGGCTGGGCATTGACATGTGCTGTGAGGCAAGTTCCGATGCCAGCATCCTGGACTACCACTCAGGGAATCATATGGGATGGGCTTCGGGAGTCCAAGATGCAGAGGCCTTGACATCTGTCTTGAGTACCTGTCGATGCCATGTGGCCTAGTAGTTGTAACATTTCTTGGGCAGCGAGATGAGGTTTTAGCACTGCTTGAGAAGCTAACTGCACCATGCGAAGACAACGGGCCTGAGGAAGATAGGCCCTTGCTTTCCTAGTATCCAGCAAAGCTTCTATGAACTCCAGAAACTGAGTGGGAATTAGACTGGATTTTGGGATGTTTATGACCAGACCCAAATACTGGAGGATATGCATTGTGCAAGATAGAGAAATCCTGGACTCTGATGGGGCTCGAATGAGTCAGTCGTCTAAGTAGGGGAAGACGAATATTCCTAGAGTGCGGAGAAATGCTGCTACCACAGCCATGCACTTCGTAAACACTCTTGGTGCTGAGGCCAGGCTGAAGGGAAGCACCCTGTATTGGTAGTGCTTTCCTTGAAAAAGGAACCGAAGGAACTTTGTAAGTTGGATGGATGAGAACATGAGTGTACACATCCTTGAGATCTAGAGAACAAAGTCAATCCTGACTCTGAAGGTATGGCAGCAGAGTTCCCAGAGAAACCATTTTGAATTTCTTTGAACAGGAATTTGTTCAATTCTCTAAGGTCTAAAATAGGTCTGTCCCCTCCTGTTTTCTTTAGGATAAGGAAATGGGGGGGGGGGGGGGAGTAAAACCCTGTAGATGAATGGGTACTTCTATTGCCCCTTGGGCAAGAAGCATAGTGACCTCTTGACCTAACAGGTTGATGAGAAAGGTCTGAGAATTGAACTGTCTTACCATTCTGGGAGGGGGCATGCACAAAAAGTGAAGCTTGTACCCCTCTTTTATAATGGAGTGTCCAATGCTCTGCCCCCATCTGGGGGCAAAGTAACACAACCTTCCTGGAATGGTGAAAGGCTCTGGTCCATTGAGGGCCAGGAAGGCTAAGTTCTCCAGATGAAAGTCAAAGGCCTTGTGGAGGCTGAGACGGTTGAGGCTTAGCAGTCTGCTTTCCTTTGTTTAGGTGGTTGCTGACTTTGAGGCAGGCTAACCTGCAGAACATCCCTGCTGGGAATAAGAGGGATAAAACTTCTTTTTTGAGAAGAAAGATCTTTCAAAAAAACATTCTTGCAGGATCAGCTGTGGCTTTGAATAACCTATCCAAAGTGGAGTTGCCAGCATCCAACTCATTGGCTTTCTCTTGCCAATTTTTGCCAAATAGATTCTCACCTGTACAAGGGATATTGCCCAGTTTGTCCTGCACCCAGAGCTCCAAATCGGATGCCTGGAGCCAGGCAATTCTATGTGCACCTATGGCAGAGGTTCTGCTTATGCACTCAAAACAGTCAAAATCTACACGATTGACAAACTTAGAAACATCATGGGCATGTTTAACCAGTGTGAGAAAATCCTGCCTCTTGTCATCAGGAAGGAGAGGGCTTAAAATCTCCAAGTCTCCTGTGACTTCAAGGAACATTCCCATATATAAAATATAGGAACTGATCCTGGCAGAAAGCATGGAAGCCTGGAAAGTACAATGTCCAAAGGCATCCAAGGTTCTACACTCACGTCCTGGAGAATTAGAAGCATGCCTCTTTGCACTTCTGATCCTTCTCATAGCTGATTCCACTACAGTAGAGTGGTGAGGAAGCTGAGTTTTCTGGAAACCAGGACAAGGAGGGACTCAATACATGGTATCCAGTCTGCGAGAGTGAGGAGAGAGGTGGTAAGAGGTATCTCCCACATTCTCAACATGACATCTATGTAAGATCTCATGGATAAGCAGAGTAGCTGCCTCCTTAGGAGCTTTGTGATATTGCAAAATCCCCAACTCCTTAGCTCTGGGCTCTATTTCAGGAGCCACAGTAATGGACAGACCTCGAGCCACCTCCCTGATAAAATCCTGAAAGGAGATATAGGATGTCTCCTCCAGAAGATATCCTATGTTTAGGGGAGGAAGGCTCCTCCGGGAGAAGTATCCCAGTACCGGCAGAGCTGTCGGAGTCCGAGGATTCAAAGTACCTCCTGTCCAGATGCTCTTGAAGAGCCCGATACCCATACTGGTCGAAGTTGGTACCGGGGGCATCGGTACTGGTGTAGTGGCAACGGAAAGCATCGCATGACTGGGTGCCGGCAAAGCAGACACCAATGTCGATGCTATTGGTACCGGTTGAACTGTCTGACACGGTTCTGCAGGTGTTGATGCTGCAGGGAGAGCTGCCAGACTGCATTCAATAGCCAGGAACCTCTGGTCTATCAATGCTGCTGATGCCTGGGTATCAGTACCAGAAGCAGCAGGTACCCCAGAGCATGGCACCAGTAGTTCTGCCGAGGTTGAGGCCTCAAGAACATCCTGGAGCCCCAATAATGCTTTGGAAGCTGAAGCCTCCCGCCGGGGCAATTTTGCCGGTACAGAACCCTCAAGGGCAACGCCAGAGGCATCTTGATGCTTGGAAGGAGATCTACCCTTTGAGGACCAGCTGAACTTATGTTTGGTTACCTGAGATCCATGGGAGGAAGACTAAGCCCTGAAAGACGTTGATGCCACAGAAGCTGCATCAGAGGGAAAAAGGGCGCTGAGCTTAGCAGCTCAGTTTTGTTGACCCCTCTTGGACATCATGGCACAAGCCATACACTCGGAGATGGAGTGGTCAGGACCTAAACATTTGAGACACCACTCATGGGTGACGGAGATGGTACCACCACACTTGGTGCACCTTTTGAAACCCATAGTGGAGGAAATTTTGGGCCTAAGGCCCAAAATGGCACATGCACCTGGAAAGAAAAAAATAGAAATTATATATTCTATTTTTTTCCAAAGTAAAGAGAACCGGGGGTACCAGTATAGCATCGAGGAAGGCAGACACGACCACAAAAAAGGAGGAATAAGGCCAAAATTTCTGCGGTGTCAGGAACAACCACCTGCTGGCTCCGCGGAAAAAGAAGAACTGGAGAGAGGCAGCACGTAGGCGCTGTAGGATGCTCCCAAAAGCTTTCTAATTGGATGCTGGGGAGCGTTCCCATGCAGGCTCAGTCGGTACCCATATATAAAGACTACATTCCTGCTTGTTCCTGGAGATAATGAATTTGACTGATGCACACATCCTTGCACATTGTTTGGTTGCTTATGGACTTATATGCCTAGTACAGACTGCTAAACGTGAAAACCAAGAACCCTATTGGATTGAATTAAAGACTAAACCAACAAAAAAATCCAATGCAAACAGGGAAACCCCTGTACGGCTGAACAATTATTTTTGTCGGAGCTTGTCAGCCCAGCGTCCAGGAGACATTCCACAGACACCACTGTGACCGCTCACTTTTATTTTTTGTCAAATTTTAAATATATAGTAATAAAGCAGAAAGTCCATCAACTTAGCTTATTGTGCAGAGCACCGCCAAAGTGCCATTAACAAGTAGGTAGACGACATGGCCCATGTTTCGGGTTTTACAGAAAAACAAAACCCTGCTTCAGGTCCCGCTCCTTGCTGAGGAGCGGGACCTGAAGCAGGGTTTTGTTTTTCTGTAAAACCCGAAACGTGGGCCATGTCGTCTACCTACTTGTTAATGGCACTTTGGCGGTGCTCTGCACAATAAGCTAAGTTGATGGACTTTCTGCTTTATTACTATATATTTAAAATTTGACAAAAAATAAAAGTGAGCGGTCACAGTGGTGTCTGTGGAATGTCTCCTGGATGCTGGGCTGACAAGCTCCGACAAAAATAATTGTTCAGCCGTACAGGGGTTTCCCTGTTTGCATTGGATTTTTTTGTTGGTTTAGTACAGACTGCTGCCTTGTTCTGTTCCTTTAATATTGTTGCAGTTGTTCCTGACTTTATATACCTTTCACATCTCACCTGTTGATAGTCTCAATAATAGACCTTTGGTCTGAGCAGCAATAGGTTCATCTCATGTTGAGAATGTGGGAGACACCTCTTACCACCTCTCTCGCAGACTGGATACCATGTATCGAGTCCCTCCTTGCCCTGGTTTCTAGAACCTATTAAGCTCTGTAGCCTGTTTCCATCTGTGGCCAATCCTGGTCACAAGTACCTGGAAGGATCCCATGCTCATTATCCCAAGTAGTGCTTTCCCCCCAAGCTACCTTGCTTGTTTTTAAGCTCTTCCTCCAGAAACTTGTCCAAACCTTTAAACCCGGCTACACCACTTCCTTTTACCTTACCATCCAGCAATGAGTTCAAGCTTAACAGAGTGAAAGCTTTTAGCCCATTTGTTTTAACATACTGAATTTCATGGCATGTCCTAATGTTGTCTCTACTTTTTCAAAAAGAGTATATTTGTATTTACCCATTTCACTCCACTCATTTTATTGAGCAACATCTTCAAGTTGAAGAACCCTTTTTCTCAAATGAGAAGAATTCTGTCCCCCTTATTGTCCATCTCTGCAGCTTTTCTAAATGTCACTCCAAGATGCAGTGAGCAGAACTGTACCCAGTACTCAAGGAAACAGTCATAGGTGTGAATGAGAGGAAAGACAGAGTCCTTTATTGAACCAACAGCTACCCGACACAGGCCGTGTTTCATACCCTTTGTCAGGGGCTAGCCAGGCAAGAAAACTAAAAACATGAACATATTAATCAGAAGTAATAAACAACAAACCAAGACTATGGCTATATTATAAAACACAAATGTTAAAATAATAAATATGATAAATGAAACTAAAACAGACATAAACAGGAGAATTAAAATTAATATCATATGTACACAAATGACAAATATAAAAGGAGGGGAAGATAGTGCTTGGGACCTGATGAGAATGTGCATAAGTCAAACTGATACTAACCTCTGTTGTAAATCATAAACCACATGTTACTTCACACTGTATTGTGCAGACATTTAGACTATAGGCTAATGCTAAAAAACATAAGAATTATACATAAAAACATAAAAAAATTAATACAATACATCAAAGCGATTTATCTCAAAATCCAGACACTCTGCAACCTTCGCTCCTTGCTTGATCCTGAAGACTTCCGGACCATATTCCAAGCGTTAACCCTACCGCACCTTGATTACGCTAATACCGTTTTTCAAGGTCTCCCACACTCCACCTTAAACCCTTTGCAACTTGCCATGAACACTGCGGCCAGAGTCCTCTATGGAGCATCAAGAAGGGACCATGTAACACCTATTCTAAAACGGCTTCACTGGCTCCCCATACACGGGAGACTGTTCAAAACATTATTACTCACATTCAAGGCTATCAAAGGCATCACCTCCTCTTCTCTAATGAACCTTATTCAGACCATTCCACCTAACAGATCTAGGAGAACTATATCTACAAACTCGCTAGTAATCCCTAAGGCAGCAATTAAATGCTCACTAGCGACATCCAACAGGGTGTTCAGCTTCTATGCCCCTAAGTGCTGGAACACCTTACCACCTGAAATTCGGGCTATCTCTGATCTAACCTCATTCAGAAAGGCAATCAAATCCCATTTATTCCCCCACTACTACCTGAACATCCAATCACCATCCTGACCACCAATCCCCTTTGAACACCCAACCCGATCTAAGAATAAATACTGATGTATATACATGTAAATTCATTGTAAATAGTTTGTTAATCTCCCCATGTATTATCCAAGTTCTTTTTCCTGTTCAATGTAAAACCGAAGAGCTTTTTGTTCTGGTCTTTTTGTTACTTTGTAAACCGCGCTGATCCCAAATAGTGCGGTATATAAGAGCTTGTAATAAATAAATCAAAAGCTTTTTAGACTGTATGAAACGAACAAAAAAAAGCATGTAGAGAGAGGAGGAAACAGACAGGATACGCAAACAACTAAATTACCAATGCAGCTAGCATAATCAAATAGTTGCTATAAAGAAATGAAACTAAAAGCAAAATAGGAGTGAGTCAATGAAAACGAACAGGGTGAGTAAACCACCTTAGGGTTCTACAGTTGTAACCAATTGGACATATTATAAACTTTTAAAAAACAATTTTTTTTAAAGGGGGAGGGGGGTTTTCCCCAACATGTTCCAGGAGAAAAGGGAATACGATAATGCTGAGATTAAGTGTAGCCATATATTAAAAAAACTAACATGGAAACTTGCATAGCTTGGCAGCTATTGAAGATCCCCTACCGTAACATCTAGTGTGTATGTCCTCCCATAGATGAAGAATTTATGTATATGCAACCAAAATCAAAAAAACAAAAAAAGGGGGAGGAGCAAATAAGTGAATCATTAAAAGCATTTAAACGGGGTAAATGAACCGCTCTATGGGTAGTGCAACACCCACCAGTGTAGCATATAAACAAGAGGGGCAGGCACGTGGATAAAATACTCTAAAAACGATCTAAATAAACGTGTTTCATAAAAAAAAGAAAAATAGTTACACTGAAATAAAATGTAGCCATATGTTGAAACCAACTGTAAAAACTTGTGCAGCTATATATTCAAAAAACATTACAAATGTATCTGGTGCATGCATCTTTCGGCGGATGAAAAATCACTTAGGATGTGCACACAATCACCACAAAAGTAAAACGAAGAGGCATGTGTATAAAAAGATATACTCCGGTGTATTATGTGGATGACAAATAAAATGAGGAAAACTGCATGCCATACCGACAGTGCTGTCCATTTTTTAAATTCCCGCCCATATTTGGCTCCGCCCATCGTCTTTCAAGTTTCTTTATATACGCATGTGTCTGCGTTCCTTCTCCCCCTGCGCGTCAACTGAGCATTGACGGCAGTTTTCTGAGGTATGATCATTTATATATCTCTTTTCTGTGGCCATAGCTGTTTATTTGAATGCTTCGTTTCGAAAGCTTTATCAATTTCGGCCTGTATTTTTCCTCATTTTATTTGTCATCCACATAATACACCGGAGTATATCTTTTTATACACATGCTTCTTCTTTTTACTTTTGTGGTGATTGTGTGCACATCCTAAGTGATTTTTAATCCGCCGAAAGATACATGCACCAGATACATTTGTAAGGTTTTGAATATATAGCTGCACAAGTTTTTACAGTTGGTTTCAACATGTGGCTACATTTTATTTCAGTGTAACTATTTTTCTTATGAAACACGTTTATTTAGATCGTTTTTAGAGTATTTTATCCACTTGCCTGCCCCTCTTGTTTATATGCTACACTGGTGGGTGTTGCACTACCCATAGAGCGGTTCATTTACCCCGTTTAAATGCTTTTAATGATTCACTTATTTGCTCCTCCCCTTTTTTTTGATTTTGGTTGCATATACATAAATTCTTCGCATCTATGGGAGGACATACACACTAGATGTTACGGTAGGGGATCTTCAATAGCTGCCAAGCTATGCAAGTTTCCATGTTAGTTTTTTTAATATATGGCTACACTTAATCTCAGCATTATCATATTCCCTTTTCTCCTGGAACATGTTGGGGAAAACCCCCCTCCCCCTTTAAAAATTTTTTTTTTTTAAAGTTTATAATATGTCTGCTCTTTTTATATGTCCAATTGGTTACAACTGTAGAACCCTAAGGTGGTTTACTCACCCTGTTCGTTTTCATTGACTCACTCCTATTTTGCTTTTAGTTTCATTTCTTTATAGCAACTATTTGATTATGCTAGCTGCATTGGTAATTTAGTTGTTTGCATATCCTGTCTGATCTCCAGGAACGAGTCCTCACATATGGGTACGTCGGAACAGACGGAGCCTGCGCGGGAAAGCTCCCCAGCTTCCCAGAAAGGAAAGCTTTTGGGGCCTCCCACAGCACATGCGCGCTGCCTTCCCGCCTTCCTGACCAACTCTCCTCAGTTCTTTTTCCACAGAGCTAGCAGGTCCTGTTCCTGTCACCGCTGAAGAAGTTATTTTAATTTGTTTCTTTGGCCGCATGTCTGCCTTCCAATTCCAGACCGGTACCGCCGGGTTTTTTTCTTTATTTCTTAAAAAAAAAAATCTCATTTTTCCCCACTTGGTGTTTGTTCTGTGAGGCTTCTAGGCCTTCACAGAATTCTCCCTCATGGAGAAACAAGCCTCTGGTTTTAAAAAATGCACCAAGTGTAGCGGTACTATATCAGTCACAGACACCCATGAATGGTGTCTTAAATGTTTGGGGCCTGACTACTCCATTCCGGATTGCCCATCCTGCTCTCTGATGTCCAAGCGTGGCTTACAGAACCGAGCAGCCAAGTTTCATATGCTGTTTTCTACAGATACTCCAGCATCAGCATCCTCCAGGTCTTCCTCTCCTGATGGATCTCAGGTAACCAAACATTCTTCCGGCAGGTCCTCAAAGGGCAAATCTCCCTCTAAGCATCGAGAGGCCCTTGGGCTTCACCCTGAGGACCCTGCCCCAGCCAAACAACCCCGGCGGGAAGCTCCGGCTTACAAAGCTCCTCCTATGGGGTTACAGGTTGACATCGATGGCACGGCCTCGACCGATCACCTGTTAGACTGCTCTGGGGTACCGGCCCATACCGGTACCGATATCGAGGCAGTCGTGGCGTCTATGGATAATACCGTTCAATCCATGCAGCAGGCCATAATGGCTTTTATTAAAGCTGCAACGCCCTCGGTACTGCACCAAGCGGTTCCGGTTCCACAACCGATACCGGTACCCAGAGCATCCACTTCCACCAGGATACCGATCCGGTTCCGGGTACGCCCAATGTGGATACCGGTCAATACACGTATCGATCTTTGGAAGCTAATAGACAATACTTTGAGTCTTCTGATGATTCCGATACCTCAGAAGACTCTGCTGAAGTATCTCTTACTCTTCCTGAGGAGCCCTCTTCTCCAAAGAGGAGAATGTCTCCTCCAGAGGATTTGTCCTTTCAAGACTTCATTCTTGAACTAGCCAAGGGGCTCTGTTTCAGTAACCTCTGAAAAAGAACTTAGAGCAAAAAAATTAGATATTTTGGGATACTCTAAGGTTCCCAAAGAGGCAGTCACCTTGCCCATCCATGAAATTCTTCAAGAACATATGATGGACTTATGGGAGACTCCTCTCACCTTATCTCCATATTCTCGTCGTTTGGACACCATGTATCGTGTCCCTCCTTCTCCTGGTTTTCAAAAAACTCAGCTTCCTCACCACTCTATTGTGGTACAGTCAGCTATGAAAAGGATAAAGAGTACCAAAAGACACTCTTCCACTCCCCCAGGAAGAGAATGTAGGACTTTGGATGCTTTTGGTAGGAAAATCTTCCAAGTCAGTATGTTTATTGCCAGAATCAATTCATACAGCCTCTATCTGGGCATGTTTCTGAAGGAGATTGCACTGAAGATGCGCCATTTCCTCCCCTTTATCCCAGAGGATAGGAAGGAGGAATTCCTTCTTTTGTTAAAGCATACCCAAGATGTTTCAAAGTTCTCCAACAGAGCTGCCTTTGACTCCTTTGAGGGTGCTAGCAGAGCCTCAGGCATTGCCATAGCTGCTCGCAGAATTGCTTGGCTCCAGGCCTCTGACCTAGAACCCTGGGTCCAAGATGGGTTGGACAATCTGCCCTGTACAGGTGAGAATCTGTTGGGCAAGGAGTGGCAAATCAAAGCCACTCAAATGGATGCAGAGAATGCTGCTTTAGATAGACTTTCTAAGTCTACCTCTACCCCTGCCAAGAAAAAATCTTTTAAGCCGCCTTTCTACAAAAAGACCAGATTTTCCACAAATACTGGCCAGCAATCTTCCCAAGTTCGCTTTGCTCCTAAGCGTCAGCAATCTAAACAGGCCAGGGCAAAACCTGCAGGGACTGCTACAGTTCAGCAGTCCCAACCTCCTCAGGGTTTTTGACTTACTTCTAGAGAACTTAACTTTTCTGGCTCTACAACAGCCAGAGCCTCGCACCATTCCAGGAAGGTTAACTCATTTTGCTCCCAGATGGGAGCAAATCACATCAGAACAGTGGACCCTCTCTATCATCAGAGAGGGCTACAAACTACATTTCTCCAGCCTTCCTCCCCATACCATGGTGAGACATTTCAATTCTCCCCCATCTTTCCTGCACCTATTGGGTCAGGTGGTGACCATCCTTCTTGCCCAAAGGGCAATAGAAGAGGTTCCTCTTCAACAGGGGTCAGGGTTTTACTCCCCTTATTTTCTCATTCCCAAGAAAACAGGGGGATACAGACCCATTCTGGATCTGAGAGAATTGAACAAATTTCTATGCAAGGAGAAATTCAAGATGCTCTCTAGGTACTCTCCTTCCATACCTGCAGAGTCAGGATTGGCTTTATTCTCTAGATCTAAAGGATGCGTACACGCATATACTCATCCATCCCACAGAAAATTCCTACGGTTTCTGTTCCAAGGAAAACATTTCCAGTACAGAGTACTCCCCTTCGGTCTAGTCTCTGCTCCAAGAGTGTTCACCAAATGCATGTCAATAGTGGCTGCATTTCTACGCACCCTGGGAATTTTTGTTTTCCCATACCTGGACGACTGGCTCATCCGAGCTCCATCTCAGTCCGAGGCTCAGACTTCCCTGGACCACACCAGACGCATACTGCAGTATCTGGGACTTGTCATCAATCTGCCAAAGTCTCAACTCACCCCTGCTCAGTCCCTAGAATTCATAGGGGCCTGGCTCGATACCACCACTGCAAGGGCCTATCTTCCTCAAGCCTGTTGCCACCTGTTGCACTTGGCCTCTCAAACCCAGTCCAGAAGCCACTTGACTGCCAGGGAGATGCTACAACTGCTAGGCCACATGGCATCCACAGTTCATGTGGTGCCTTATGCTCGCCTGCATATAAGAGCAGCTCAATGGACTTTGTCCACCCAGTGGACTCAAGCATCAGGAGCTCTCTGACCAAATAGCAACCTCAAAACGTCTTTTGGTCTCTCCAATGGTGGATGTCCACCCAAAATCTGTTGTTGGTGGCCCCCTTCCAACCTTTGTTACCCCAAGCAACCCTCACAACAGATGCCTCCCAAACGGGTTGGGGAGCTCATCTCCAAGACTTCTCCACTCAAGGCACTTGGTCTCCACAGGAGACCACCCTTCATATCAACCTTTTGGAACTGCGAGCAATTTTCCTTGCTCTCAAGGTCTTTCATACCCTCCTCAACATGACAGTCCTTGTTCATACCGACAATCAAGTAGCCATATTTTACATAAACAAGGAGGGACTGGCTCTCTGTCGCTTTGCAACGAAGCTCTAAGATTGTGGGCCTTCGCCAGAGAGCATCAAATCCATCTCCTGGCAGTATACCTCCCAGGAATCCAAAACTCTTGGGCAGACAGACTCAGTCGAATTCTGCTTCCACACGAATGGTCCCTGCACATGGATCAGGTACTCAGAATCTTCCAGGAATGGGGAACCCCGGACATAGACCTATTTGCAAGTCCGTGGAATGCCAAACTTCCCCGGTTGTTCCAGAATTCCGTGTCAGGGAGCTCAGGCCAAGGATGCCTTCCTCCTTCATTGGGGTCAGGAATTCCTCTATGCCTTTCCACCCATTCCTTTGATTCCCAAGACTCTGTTCAAACTTCAGAGGGACCAAGGATCTATGATCCTCATAGCTCCACGCTGGCCACGCCAAGTGTGGTACCCTCTACTTCTGCATCTCTCCCAAGCCCCCTCCCTGGACTTGGGAGCTGCCCCAGACCTTCTGTCTCAGGAGGAGGGGACTTTGTGGCACCCAAACCCCAAGTCCCTTCACCTCAGAGCTTGGTTACTGAAGGCGTAGACCTTCAAGACTTCAATCTCTCAGCAAGTGAAGGATATCCTCCATGCCTCTAGGAAACCTTCCACAAGGCGTTCTTATGCTTTTAAATGGAAAAGATTTTCCATTTGGTGTGCTCAAAACGGTCTTGACCCTCTAGCACTACCTTTAAATTCTTTACTGGAATATCTCCTGCATCTCTCCAATGCAGGCCTTAAAACGAATTCAGTAAGGGTCCATTTGAGTGCTATTGCAGCATCCCTTAAACCTCTCAATGGACAACCTGTTTCCTCTCAATATCTTATTGCAAGATTTATGAGAGGCCTAACTTTAACTAAGCCTCCCATTCGCCCTCCTCCGGGTAGCATTGGACTTAAACTTGGTTCTTGGTCAGCTTATGAAGCCACCCTTTCAACCCTTAGCCACTACCTCCTTGAAATTTCTTTCCTGGAAGGTTATTTTCCTCATTGCAGTCACCTCAGCTCGCCGTATCAGTGAACTGCAAGTCCTAGTGGCTAATCCCCCTTATACAAGGTTTCATCATGATAAGGTGGTCCTTAGGACTAATCCCCACTTTATGCCTAAAGTGGTCTCCCCTTTTCATCTTAATCAAGAGGTATATCTACCTGTCTTTATTCCGGCTCCTCATGCATCCAGTGCAGAGAGGAACCTTCATACTCTGGATTGTAAAAGAGCTCTTGCTTTTTACCTCCACAGGACACAGCAACATCGAAAGTCTTCTCAGCTTTTTGTTGCTTTTGATCCTTCTCATTTAGGACTTCCAGTCTCCAAAAGAACACTCTCCAATTGGATTGCTCAGTGTATCACTTTTGCTTACCAAAGTAAGAACCTTTCTCTGGAGGGCCATGTCACAGCTCACAATGTGAGAGCCATGGCTCATCTTCACTCTGCATCCATCGATCAGATCTGTCGAGCAGCCACCTGGGCCTCGGTTCATACCTTTACAGCCCATTACTGTTTGGACAAGGACTCCCGCCGGGATGCCTTGTTTGGTCAGGCTGTCCTCAGACACCTGTTCCATTTTTAATCAACTCCTGCCCACCTTCCCTGTATGGATGCCTCAGATCCATAGGATGATGAGGAACCCTTCTGGGTCTCATACCCTTGGGGGGGGGGGGGGGGGGAAACCCCGGCATCTTAGCTAGGGAGTCCCCATATGTGAGGACTCATTCCTGCTTGTTCCTGGAGATAGCACAGTTACTTACCTGTAACAGGTGATCTCTGGGAACAGCAGGAATTAGTCCTCACAACCCACCCACCTCCCCTAGGAGTTGTATATCTATTTCCTTTCCTCTCTATTGTCTCAGCTTTAAACTCAAACTGAGGAGAGTTGGTCAGGAAGGTGGGAAGACAGTGCGCATGCGCTGTGGGAGGCCCCAAAAGCTTTCCTTTCTGGGAAGCTGGGGAGCTTTCCCGCGCAGGCTCCGTCGGTTCCGACGTACCCATATGTGAGGACTAATTCCTGCTGTTCCCAGAGATCACCTGTTAAAGGTAAGTAACTGTGCTTTTCCTCCTCTCTCTACATGCTTTGTTTGTTCGTTTCATGCAGTCTAAAAAGCTTTTGATTTTTTTATTTATTATTTTTATTTATTACAAGCTCTTATATACCGCACTATTTGGGATCAGCGCAGTTTACAGAACAAAAAGCTCTTCAGTTTTACATTGAACAGGAAAAAGAACTTGGATAATACATGGGGAGATTGTTAACTGAAACTATTTACAATGAATTTACATGTATATACATCAGTATTTATTCTTAGATCGGGTTGGGTGTTCAAAGGGGATTGGTGGTCAGGACGGTGATTGGATGTTCAGGTAGTAGTGGGGGAATAAATGGGATTTGATTGCCTTTCTGAATGAGGTTAGATCAGAGATAGCCCGAATTTCAGGTGGTAAGGTGTTCCAGCACTTAGGGGCATAGAAGCTGAACACCCTGTTGGATGTCGCTCGTGAGCATTTAGTTGTTGCCTTAGGGATTACTAGCGAGTTTGTAGATATAGTTCTCCTAGATCTGTTAGGTGGAATGGTCTGAATAAGGTTCATTAGAGAGGAGGTGGTGATGCCTTTGATAGCCTTGAATGTGAGTAATAATGTTTTGAACAACAGTCTCCTGTGTATGGGGAGCCAGTGGAGCTGTTTTAGAATAGGTGTTACATGGTCCCTTCTTGATGCTCTGTAGAGGACTCTGGCCACAGTGTTCATGGCAAGTTGCAAAGGGTTTAAGGTGGAGTGTGGGAAACCTTGAAAAACGGCATTTGCGTAGTCGAGGTGCAGTAGGGTTAACGCTTGGAATGTGGTCCAGAAGTCCTCAGGATCAAGCAAGGAGCAAAGGTTGCTGAGTGTCCGGATTTTGAGATAAAAAAAATTAATACATCAAAGCGATTTATTATGTTTTTATGTATAATTCTTATTTTTTTTTAGCATTAGCATATAGTCTAAATGTCTGCACAATACAGTGTGAAGTAACATGTGGTTTATGATTTATAACAGAGGTTAGTATCTCAGTTTGACTTAGTGCTCGGGACCTGATGAGAATGTGCATATCGTCCCCTCCTTTTATATTTGTCATTTGTGTACATATAATTTTAATTCTCCTGTTTTTATGTCTTTGTTTTAGTTTCATTTATCATATATTTATTATTTTAACATTTGTGTTTTATAATATAGCCATAGTCTTGGTTTGTTGTTCCTTTATTACTTCTGATATTTAATATGTTCATGTTTTTAGTTTTCTTGCCTGGCTAGCCCCTGACGAAGGGTACGAAACACAGCCTGTGTCTGGTGGCCGTTGGTTCAATAAAGGACTCTGTCTTTCCTCTCATTCACGCCTATGACTGTTTCCTTGTGCTCAGCGTGATTTGTGCTTTTTTGGTGTTGCACCTTCCCAGTACTCAAGGTACAGTGACATCTGGTGTGAGGCTTTTTGCTAGTTTTATTCTCTATACATTCAGTTGCTAACAGTTGCCAGAAAAGCAGTCACAGGCTGAGCAGATTAACATATGATGGGTTAAAAAGCACCTGTCTTAGAGATTGCTAGGGTACTCTACTATTCACTTTCCTTCAGTAACTGTAGTCTTTTCTAGGGTAATGGGGTACAGCCTTGTCATCTACCTCCCACCCTTAAGCCCTGAATCCAGCATTTCCCACTCCTCTACAATCATATCTAATGGCTCTGTAGAACTGGAAGGCCTTGATGAGCTTCCAGATGAAGCCCCTCTGCAGTACCAACCTTTACTGTCACTGCTACTGCCATACCTCAGCCATCACACAGACTCCTCTCCCCACACTTGTCTTTCTTCCTCACACAAAAGCCTTAGACTTGACCCTGCTCTGCAGTGAAATGCTGCAGCCTGTTCTAGAATTCCTGCATCTAGTACCCCTTTTGCACTGCTCTGGCACCTGGTCACTTCAACCACCATTGCATGTCTCCTTGTTTTTGAATACCCCCCCCCCCCCCCACACACACTTTTCCAGATTCTGCCCCTAATAAGCCCTGGATGCCCCTCAAAGGACTGCAGACCACAGGAACAATTCTAGGTCTGTGGGGGTTAAAAAGCGAGGGGGGGAATTTAAACACTGCCAAGTTTTAGCAGCTGTAGCATCCTAAGCCTGGTGTCAACATATCCAAGCCCTTTTGGCCCCTCACATAATGCTGTTCTATTGGCTGCACAGGCTTGCTAGTCTATCTTTTACTAGACATACTGGAGTTTGGAGGGTTGCATAGGGCTCTTTATAAAGGTGACAAAACCAGTTGTGTCTCCATCTGCTGGCAGAGTACAAGCCCATGCATCTAGAGGGACAATAAGGACACTGGATTTAGTTAGTTATTATATGGGTTCAGGTAGTGAAGCTACTGTACATATGTTGATAAGCAGCGTTTTTTGAATTCCAATATTTAGAAACCAGGCCATATATACTCACACTCCTCAATACCTAGCAGGCCACCTAGTTTTCCCACACTCCCACCCATAGCCTTTGCTCAATACACTAACTGCCTTCACCTTAGCTCCTGCTCTCATGCATGTCTCCAATCTACACACCACTCAGCCTTTTTCTTTCTTGGTCCGTTCTTTATGGAACTCACTCCCCACTGCACTTCAACTAGAACAATCTTACCCAAAGTTCCAGTCCCTACTGAAAAAGCATCTCTTCCACTGCTTTTGATCACCTGCCATCAACATTTTTAGTGCTAATATTTGTTCCGATTGACTGAACTTTTTCCTATTATTTATAGTTTATTTTCTGTTTTAGGCCTTGGCCTTACCCTTTGTTTATAAAATGTACACCACCTCTTATGTTTTGAGAGGCAGTATATCAAAATGATGAAACATACCTTAAAGTAACCACAGCGTTTTTCATTCAAATTTCTTTACTTGTCCACCCTCTCCTTCCACAAACTTTTTATAACAGAGTGCCACATACATTAATTTTGCCTACTGTTCTCAGACAGATCATGGCAGCCTGCAGATATTTGCAAGTGCTTCATATGATTGAAATATTGTTTTGACCACAATCCTCAAACCAGAACAGTGCAAAGATCTAAGTGAGAAAAACATTACATACAGATTAACAATTTATAAGTTTGGCCTAATTTTCTGCTTCTATTTCGAAGCACAAATTTTTAAAGCTGTAGAAATAAAAATTGAAAAGCTCTCACTTAGTGTAGTTTTCACTTTCCTACAAAGGGTCTCAATCAGTAATGCTTAAAGCATACACAGCTAGCCTCTGCTACTGCAGAACCTTTGTAGATCTATCCTCATGATAGATAATTCGTTTTGCTGATTCACAGAAAGCTTTGCTAGTAAGGAAACTTAGAAGGGGAGTCAGGATTTATATATAAAAAAAAAAACACACACCCCCTTGACTAGTTGGTAATGATTATACATCATTTAGTGTTCTAGTCATGAAGGATTTTTTACAGAACAGAACCTTTGGTTTGAAGCACTAAAGGCCATCTGGTACTGGTAAAGTACAGTAAATAACAAAACTCTGAACTCAAATTTAAAAGCTGAGCTTCCAATAAAAACTTAGCAAATTGTGCATATGGAAGGACAATGTAATTTAGACTCCATTCAAATGAAAATGTTTAAAAACCACTGTACTCTGTCACCTTTCATAGTGGCCCAAGTCTTTCTAGGAGCTATAAAAATAAAGTAGTGCAACTTCAGGTGTTGTGAGCCGCAATGAGCCATGGCTGTTATGTGGTAACAGTCAGTGCAGGGTAAGGCATGGTGACATTCCATCTGTACAGTCACAGCACCATGCTCAAATCCCAAAACATTTCACCCTGGGCTCTTAAAAGCACTGATCTACCCATTTATGGAAAACAGTGTTTTAAAGGGGTCTGTGTTCTGCAATTTCTGCTCGGCACTGGCCATTCTTAGAAGCAGCAAACTCTGCTATTAACACTTTTTATGGCCCCTAGCTGTTATTCATCAAATATTGGTGGACCCCCACGATCTGTTAGAAAGCTAGAGACTTTCTTTCCATGATTCTGTACATGGTCTTCATTAACTTTCTCCAAGGCTTCAATCTATTAAAAAAAAAAAAAAGTTATACAAATTAGATTCATGACAAATTCCTGCATTGCCACTAATAGTCTGGCATCTGAAAAGAAAGGCATTCTTGGCCCAGCACAATATTTTACATCATTGTAGAGGCTCTCGTGAGACTTGGAGCTATCCTCTAGCATCCAACCAACCTACAGAAATTGTGTTGGGGGGGGGGGAGCAGCAGCAGCAAACATTTTATGCTTGTCATTTGAGAGATGACAACCCCTTCAATGGGGCAGCATTTCAGAGTATAGGTATACATGCCCTTTTCCAAGTCTAAGGCATTCCATTTGTCTAAAAAAGCAACCACCCCTAAAAACATATCACTTACTACAAAAAGTAATATAGCACAGCACTTGTACACAATTCCAAACAGTTTACAGTTTTGATTTTGAATTCAGGGGCAATAACAGCTTTGCACATTCATTTTGACTGGCAAAACACAGAAAAATGTACACTGCAGTGTGACATGTTCCCCCCACATGCCTGATTTTTTGAACACGAAGGATTTGTATGTCTCTCAGGATGTGTTGGGGCTGCATTTGTATGTGCATCATGGGGAGTTGTTGGCTGCATGTGTCTAACCCCCTCCAAGACTTCAGCCTGTCTTTCATACCCCCTCCCCTTTCATCCATTCCCTTTTTCACTCATCCATTCTTGTCCCTAGCTGCAACTCTTTGAAAAGCAGTTCAATTTCCCCACTGATTAGCACTCTGCATGTGGAGCTGCAGTGCAAGAGGTTCCGACTGATCTCATGATTAAGTCTCATGAGACTTGAAATAAGCCCAATATTCCTGCACCACATGGCTCTATTCAGAGAGCTGATAACTTTTTTTTGGGGGGGGGGGGATTTGAACCATAGCATTTTGACTAGGCTCTTGTATGCACATAAGCATGTGCAAACATGCATACCATTTCCCTGCTGCTGAACCCTCAACAAGTGCTATGCCTTAGTGAAATGCACCAAAAAAAGAGGGAGGGGGCACAGGATGTGTTCTAAAATTGTAGCTCTGTTCTGAAACTATTACAATACCTTCTACCTTTTTTTTTTTTTCTTAAGAAAGTAAGAGATGACATCCCTGGATGGTTAACACCTGGGATTTGCATCCATTAATGACCATCCCCATGAAACATCTGCAGTAGTCCTCTGAATATAGGGTACACATCTGAAGCCAAGCAAGGAATGAGTAACACTCTGGCTCTAAACAGATTTATGGGTGCCATTCACACTGCCTGAAGAACTGTAGACTCAGGATCCATCAACTGTCATGCAGTACAGCTTAAACCTGCCTCTTCCCTTGGAGCTGTTCCTGTTCTGAGCATATTTTTTAACTTTACTTAAAACAAAGTAATGTAGCTAAGTCAGCTGGCTGCTGTTCTGGCCATGCTGCACTGCTTCTTGTGAGGAGCTCCCTCCTAAGATATGCCATACTGGGTCAGACCAAGGTCCATCAAGCCCCGTATCCTGTTTCCTGCAGTGTCCAATCTAGGTCATACGTACCTAGCAGTATCCCCAAGAGACAGGTTCCACAATGCTTGTATTGGGTCAAGCATTGATATCCTGGGTCCCTTTTTAAATAATGGTTTATGGACCTTTCCTCCAGGAACTTGTCCAAACCTTTTTTAAACCCAGCTACACTAAGTAGTAATTAGACCTTACCTACTAATTAGTATTCCTGAAGAGTCTCCAGTCCAGTCCCTGAATGCTGGGTTGTGCCCTTCTTCCTGCAGCTTGGAGACTGAATCTGTCAACCTAGGAGTCCTACTAGACAACAACCTTAAGATGAATAACCATCTCCGAACAGTCAACCGAGCCATCTTCTACAAATTAAAAGTCCTCCAACCACTTCGCAGTATCCTGGAAAAATCTGACTTCAGGACTGTCGCACAAGCGCTAATCATTCCACACCTGGACTACTGCAACGCCATTCTCCAAGGGCTGCCAAAGAACACCCTAAATATCTTACAAATGGCTCAAAATGTTGCTGCAAGAATCATCATGGAAAAAAAGGTCACAGATCACATAACACCAGTACTTATGGAACTACATTGGCTCCCTGTAGCTGCTCGTATCATCTACAAACTACTCATAACAACGTTTAAACTCATTCACAATATTGCGCCCTCATACATTGGCAACCTAATCACTAAGCAAGCACACAACAGGAACAGAAGAACCATACATCTCAACACTCTGTGTCCCAACCAGCATAAGATACGTTAAAACAGAAACAAGCAACAGAGCTTTCACCTATGCAGCGCCGATCCACTGGAACCAGCTCCCCTCTGAACTCCGAATGTCAAATAACCTGAATGAATTCAGAAGGAACCTCAAAACCCATTTATTCCAGGCATACTACAACCCAACCTAATTACAGCACCTTACCACAACAAGTTCCCTTCTGCCCACCATAATGACACTCGGAATACACGCAGCATATTGACGACTGATATGTAATCCTGTATATATGTATATTATATCCCCCTCCCACGCACCTTTTAATCTAATGTATATTTAAAGTTGTGAAAAGTATCTAATCTCTAATCCGTGTGCTATGTAATCATTGCTCTAATCAAAATTGTATTCTTAAAAATTCATTGTATTGTACGATACATGATGATTCTGTAAAGAAAACCGCAGCTGATCGTAGGAAGCAGCGGTATATAAGTGTTTGCTAAATAAAAAATAAAATAAATAAATAAATAGCACCGGCACCAGCCTCAGTATTCAGTCTCCAAGCACAGCTGGAGAGAGCAGCAGGCTAGCAGTGTCAGTCTGCTGGAGAGACATTAGAGATTTAGCAGAGATTTTGTTCTTTATTTGGATTATTTTATTTTGGTTTATTTGTCCCCTTTAGCGTAGTTAAGTCCTTTCTGGGTTCCTTCCTCTCCCTCCCCCCCCCCCCCCTCTTGTCCCCTCCGGGTGAGGAGGCTTGCGGCGACTTCTCCCATTTAAAAACAGCCAAAGGGGGGGAGGAGGAAGTGACGTCACCGGAGCCAATGGCGGCCTGAACGAGCTGCTCCGGCACCGATCCGGCCGGTAATAGGAAGCTTGCGACCCCCCGGAGGTGGAAAGCTGTGGTCCCGGGTGCGGGAAGCGGCCGGAGCTGACCGCGACGGTTGGAACGCCGGCGGCAGCATAATTCAGCGGCGGAGAGCTGCGTGTGCGGGAGGCCTGTACAGCCACGCGGTGGGCAGAAATGGCGCCCGGAGGTTTAAAGGAGGAGGCGTGAGTGGCCGGCGGCAGCCCCGGACGGGCGAATCTCTGCCGTTTTGCAGCCCCTCTGAGGGAGGAAACTGCGGGGCACAGGAGTGCTGGAGGAGGCCAAAATCGCGAGGCACTGGACCTGGAGGTGAGCAGAGGCTGAAGAGGGAGCCCACAGGACCGGAGACAGCCGCACAATCGTGAGTCTGCAGTGCTAGAGTCAGAGGGCACTGGGAGGACCTGGTGGAGGTTGGGCAGTAGCAGGAATCTGCAGCACAGAGCAGAGCGACAGTGCTGTGTACGGCTGCCCTTAGTGCTAGCAAGGGTGAAGAGTGAAAGACCAGTGCAGAGCCAGACAGCGCACTCTGGGGCAGAGATGACCACCAGAAGAAAAGCAGCGGATCTCAAAGAGTTTGCCTACCCTGGATCGCATGGAGGGAAGGGAGAAGCAGGCCCAACAGGGAATAAAAAGCCACCGGATGGGCAAGGAGAGCAGGGTGAAGAAGCGGAGAGGGAAAATGTAACAGCTCCTGGACAGGAAACTCCACAACCTATCACCAGAGCGGAGCTTCGAGACTGGTTCCTTGAAATTAAAAATGAGGTGCAGTCCGTGAAGAATGAGTTGAACGAGGTGCTGGGACCCCTGAAGGAGAAAGTCGGAGAGTTGGTGTGTCGAATGGGAGACCATGAGAACAGGTTACAGGAGCTTGAACAGCAACAGGAAGGAGAGACCCAACGGCATGCGAAGTTAGGATCTCAATACGAAGCTCTGTTATATAAGCTGGAGGATCTGGAGAACCGTTCACGACACAACAACCTGAGACTCCGTGGGATCCCAGAGGAAAAGGAGTTTATGGACAGTGAAAAGGTTGCGCGTTCAGTGTGCCTGGAAGCTCTCCGACATGGTGGAGAGGAGGTGACAGCTATGGACATACAGTTGGAAAGAGCGCACCGTGCATTGGGCAAACCAGTTGGGAATAAACCACGAGACATCATCATATGCCTAGCACGGTATAAAATCAAAGAGAAAATTGTGCATAAAATACGGCGAGCGGGACCCCTCATGTGGCAAGGGTACCCAGTGCACATATATGAGGACCTTTCTGCGGGCACGTTGCAGCGGAGGAGGGCTCTGCAACCAGTTACACAAATCCTGCGTAGGGAAGACATTAAATATCGTTGGCTTCATCCATTTGGACTCTCGTTTACAGTTAAAGGGCAGACATGGCGGCTACAGACTCCGGAGGAGGCGAGGCAGGACTGAGCACCACGGCAGAAGGCGTGGGGGCAGGTACTGCAACTGGCGGGTGGCGGGGGCAGCGTGGGGGCGGCCCGCAGCACCGGCGTACACGAACTGCAAACCCAGGGCGGGAGCTGCAAGCCGCCCAGCTGCCGGAAAACACCTGAAAGACTGTGTAGACTGATAGCATGCTGGTTTAATTGTTGCAGGGTACAGGTGGAGTGCTATGTTTCTGTCTGACCCTCTTGGTAGCATATAGGTTTTGTGTAAGGTAATTTGGGGAATAGAAGGGAGGGGAGTTGGAGAGCGGGTGGTGAAGGGGAAGGAGTAAGAGGATGGGAGGGGGAGGAAGATGGAGATGCAGTAGTGTACAGGGCGGGAGGACTTAGGGAACGGGGGAGAGGGGGGATGGAAGAAGGGGTACAGAGGGTGTGGGAGGGGTATGTGGAGCGGAATAGGGGGGCTGAGGGGATGAGTAGGTGATAGAGGGAGGCGGGTCAGCGGGTTGGTAGTCGGGGGGGTAGGGATGAGAGTAAGCGTTAGGCTGGGGAAGGTAGGGGACGCACTACTCCTGAGTTATCCTCTGGAAGTGATGGAGGATATGGGGGGGAAGGGGGGGGAAGGGGGGGGAAGGCCTTGAAGGGGTTAAAAGGGGTTCGACGGGGGAGGGGGGAGGTATGGGGCAGGGAGGGTGGGTGGAGGGTTTGGGGGAGGGGGGTGTGGGAAGCAGAGGAAGTTGCGGATTATGACCTTGAATGTCAAAGGGCTGCGTTCAAGACAGAAACGACGGTTGGTGGAGATGGAGGGTAAACGAACAGGTGCTGATATTATGTGCATACAGGAAACTCATCTGCGGGTGGGGCAGGAATATATGTTAGAATCTCGGCAGTACCCTACAGTGGTTCTGGCGGGCCAGAGACTAAATTCTAGGAAGGGGGGATGGGCATCTTGATAGGGGGCGAGTATCATAACATGGTGAAGGAGGTTCGACGAGGAAAAGGAGGTAGATGGGTGGGGGTGTTGCTACAAATCGAAAGGGAGGAGGTTTGGGTGATCAGTCTGTATGGCCCTAATGAGAAGCAGGGGGAGGCCTATGAGCAACTTTTGAAGGAGTTGGAGGGCGTGGGGAGTATTCCAATAATAATGGGAGGAGATTAGTCTGGGGTTACATGTCAGATTGAAGACACCAGCGGGGGGCAGGGGGGTGGGGGGCGAAGGGATAGACAAAGCCTGCATAAATTGAGAGAAAGCCTGGGTTTGGTGGATGTTTGGAGGAGCTGGCATCCGGGAGAACGGCAATACACATACTATTCCCCAGTGCATAGCTCCTACAGTAGGTTGGATATGATATGGGGGGTGGAATCTGGTTAGACAGAGTACAGGATGTAGAACATGGTTCGATCACTTGGTCCGACCATGCCCCGGTGAGTGTATGTTTTGATCTGGGTCGGAAAGAGGACAGTCTAAAATTTTGGAGACTCAACAACTCTCTGTTAGAAGAGGAGAAGCATGTGGGGAAGATTAGGGTCCAGATACAGGACTACCTCCAATTCAACAATACAGGGGAGGTGTCTATGGGGGTACTCTGGGATGGCTTAAAAGCGGTGATTCGTGGACAACTGGTTAGCCTAGGGGCGCGGGTGAAGCAGGACAAAGGGGCAGCGGAAAGTAAATTATTGCAACAGCTGCGGCGTTTAGAGGGGGTACATCAGAAGGTGTCGGATCCAAGCATCCTTGCGGAGCTTATTAGGGTAAGAGCAGAGCTGAGTACACTGCGGGCCCAAGAGATAGCATTCCAGCTCGCGGTACTGAAGCAGGCCCATTTTGAAGGCGGTAATCGGGCGGGGAAGATACTGGCCAGTCGCCTGAAGGGGCGGCGGCAAGCAGCGCATGTTGATGGTATTCGGAATGGGGAATGGATCCACACCTCAAAGGGTATTAGGGGGGTGTTTCGGGAGTACCATCAGAAATTGTATGAAAGTGAATTGGAGGTGGGAGGGCAGGACACGGCCGAATTTTTGGAGGAATGTGGTCTGTCGCAAGTGACTGAGGAGGAAAGGGAATATCTCGGGCAGGAAATTCGGGAGGAGGAGGTGAGGGCGGCTATAACCACGCTGAAATTGGGGAAGGCGCCGGGGTTGGATGGGTACACGGCAAAGTTCTATAAGGTCCTTTCCGAACAGATCACGCCCCTCTTTACTAAGGTAGTTAATAAGGTGCTGCAGGGGGAGGGCCTTCCGCGCACAATGGCGGAGGCGGGTATAACAGTCCTGCCGAAACCAGGCAAAGATAAGGGGGTATGC
The DNA here is from genome assembly GCA_033557465.1 of Ichthyophis bannanicus. NCBI lineage: Eukaryota > Metazoa > Chordata > Amphibia > Gymnophiona > Ichthyophiidae > Ichthyophis > Ichthyophis bannanicus. The sequence goes on along the minus strand of CM066031.1, from coordinate 1,404,414,094 downwards.
GGCTCATACCGACCTATCTCCTTGATAAATTTGGACGCAAAGTTGTTGGCAAAGATTTTGGCGAATAGAATTCAAGATGTGGTTCCGCACCTGATTCATCCGGATCAGACGGGTTTTGTGAAGGGGCGTCAGGGTAGTGATAATGTGAGAAAAGTTTTGAATGTTATGTGGCATCTTCAGCGTGCCACCGAGGAGGCAGTGTTTAATCACAGTAGACGCCGAGAAGGCCTTTGACCGGGTGGAGTGGTCTTTTATGTTTCAGGTTTTGGAGACCATGGGTTTGGAGGGAGGTATATTAGTTGGATAAAAGCGCTGTCCCAGGGACCGCGTGCTAGAGTTAGGGTGAATGGTGGATATTCTGAGAGCTTTGATCTCCATAGAGGTACTCGACAGGGGTGCCCCTTGTCACCCCTCTTGTTTGCATTGGCTATAGAGCCGCTGGCAGCCTATATCAGACGGGCGGGGGATATTAAAGGAGTGACGATCTGTGGGAGGGAGGAAAAGATTGGGCTGTTTGCAGATGATGTTGTCTTTACCCTGACCCAGCCCCTTACAACCTTACCAGTGCTCTTGACGGCTATACAAAGGTACAGCCGCCTCGCGGGATATAAAATGAATCAGGGGAAGACGGAGCTGTTGGGATTTAATTTGGCGCCCAGGGTGAAAGAGAATCTCCGGCACCACTTTAAGTTTCGGTGGGTGGAGGGCACTGTTCCCTCTAAGCTGTGCGCGTGTGCACGCGCACACACCTCGCCGAGCGAGCGCACATTCTTTACAACAGAGCGCACAAAAATTATGGTTCTGATTCTGATAGAAAACAACACATTCATCTTAAAATTTAAAAGTTGTTGTGTATTTACGGTTTTCACAAGTTCTACAATATTTTCTAGTGCAATCAATATGGTGTACATACTGTATTCTGACGTGTAGTCAAATTTTAAAGTATATAACTCAGAGTGTCGTTATGTGGCGCACAAAAATTTAACCTTCCTTCAAAAGCTGCACAGCTGATATTTTATGCGCACACAGCCTACAGAAAATTAGAGGGAACATTGGTGGAGGGGAGATTTCGGTATTTGGGGATCCAGTTAGGGACCCCCCTATCTCAGCTTAAGCAATGGAATTATCAAGGCTTGGTTGAGAGTATCCGACAGGATCTATCCCGGTGGCGGGGGTTGTATGTGTCTTGGCTGGGCCGCATTGCGGTGGTTAAAATGAATGTACTCCCACGGTTATTATTTGTGTATATGTCTCTGCCGTGTAGGCTGGTTAGAAAGGAAATTGATAAATTGCAGCAGAAGATTTTGCATCTTATTTGGGATGGTAAGCGCCCGAAGGTCGCCCGGGCGACCATGTATAGGTTAAAAGCGGAGGGGGGATTGGGGGTCCCGTCGTTGCTCCGGTATTATGAAGCGGCGCAACTTCGGGCGCTGTTCGCTTGGAAGGAGGGGGTGGAGAGACCTGGATGGGTGGAGATGGAGGACGGGGAGGGGGCAGAGGTGGGGGCATGGATATGGGACCCTGGTGGGGGGGGGACGGAGAAAGGAGATGGGAATCCCTATCGTGAACTGACAAGACAGGTTTGGGTGAAATGGAAGCGGTTCTTGCTAGGGGGGAAACAATTCTCCCACGAAACTCCAATTCAGACCTTAATGAAAGGCAGGATGGGGGAGGCAGCAAGGGTTTTTAGGGGGTGGGGGGAGAAAGGGTTACGGAAAGTGGGCCAATTGGTGGGGGAAGGGGGGCACATTCGGGGATTTGAGGTGTTGCAACAGCAATATGGCTTGGAGGAGTCAGATAGATTTGCCTATGAAAGTTTGTGGTATTGGCTTCAGCAGCGGGAGGTGAAGCAAGACTGGATGGCGAAGTGCATGGCGTTTGAGGAGATGATGGGGAGTGCTGGGATGCCTACTCGGATTATCTCAAAGTTATACAAACTTTTGGGGGAATATCAACAGGGACCGCTACGGGGTAAGTTGCAATGGGAGGAGGAGCTGGGGGGGCAGTGGGATGCTGAGCGGTGGGACAGAATTTATATTAGAACCTATAAATTGGCTCCGGGAACAGCTATGCTGGAAAATAGCTATAAGCTCCGTTTAAGAATGTATTGGACCCCGGTGTGGCTGCATGCCCTCTACCCTGATAGTTCGGATAGATGCTGGAAAGGGTGTGGGGATAGAGGTGATTTGCTGCATATGGTGTGGGGCTGTATGGTAGTTCGGGATTATTGGCGGGCGGTGGAAAGTCTTACGGCAGCCATCACAGGGGTGCAGGTGAGTTTTACCCCTAGTGTGGTGATTCTGAATGAAAGTGAGCAGGGAGGGGGAGGGAGAGAATTGGATAGACTACAGGGGTATTGTGTCATTGCAGGGCGGATGGGTCTGCTGCATTGGTGGAAGAAACAGGATGTTCCCCCGATAGCGGAGGTGGTGGGGCGTATGGAGCAGCTTAGGGGGTATTGTGCAATAGAAGCTCATCACAAACATACTGTCCACAGGTACAAGAAGGTGTGGGAACGATATGAGCATTGGAGGGCAGAAGGGGGGGGGGTTTAGTATAATGTGTCCCGGTCAGGGTTGTAGTATACAATCACTGTCCCCTTCACCTGTAGGGGGGCTGGGTGGGTTGTTTCCTGTATGCACCTCTGTACTCCTGCACCTTGTGTTAAGATTTGCCTTGGTTACTTTTAGTTAGCTCACCGCTGTTTGTACGGCGGAAAGGGGTTCTTCTGCGTTAGGGGAGGGGGTGAGGTTTGGGTTGGGGGGTTTAGGGCTAGCGGGAGTAGGGGGGGGGAGGATACTATTGGGTGGGGGGGGGTGTATTATTAGTGTGTGGTATGGGGTCTTTATGCTTGTATGGTCCACAAGAGACAAATTTCTGCCTGTATAACCAGTAGAATGTATAAAATGCACAAGGTACAATGTATAAAGTGTGAAACAGAGTATGGGGGTTAACAGAAAATGGAGAAGCACTATGGGCGGGGATCTACCACACCTGCTGATGACAATGTAAAGAACGTTTTTTTTACTTTTTATTTTTTGTTGTATTTGAGTCGGGGGGGTTCCCGAAGTATGTTATGTATTGCCTGTTGTGTTGAGTGCTAATAAAAACTTTTAAAATAAAATAAAAAAAACAGCCAAAGGGGAACGGAGAGGCAAGTTGAGTGGCAGGAAACACCGACGGTTGGCTGGTTAGTCTGCCAGGAGTCTCCTTGCTGTAGCAGGGCCTCCGTTTCGGTTCCCCGTCTCTTGCCAAAGCCCCACGGCAGCTAAGCACGTGGGCGGACGGGCAGTGCAGCGATCTCTTCGTGCGCCTGGAAAGTGGAGCACTGTGAAGACAACTGCCAGGAGAAGCAGGTAGAGGGGCCTGTTTAAGTCGCGGGCAGCGCAGCTTGCTTGTGCCGCGGGCAGGATAGGACAGCGGTTCAGCAGGAGCTGTTCTTTCCACGGAGGCCTTCGCGTGCTTTTCTGTTTCAAGCGCTGAGCTGGGCTGCGGGGGGGGAGGTGGAGAGGAGAAACCAGTTTCGTTTTTTGCCTGTTTTTCCTGCCGTTTCGGCGGGGAATGAAAAAGAAAAAAAAGGGGGGGCAATTGGTTAAACATTGAGCAGTTTCTGTGTGTATGTATATACATATACACACACGTATGTGTCTATATTTTTTCTATATATAGACTTAGATGGGGGTATAGGTCAATATCTGTTTGAAGTGTATATGTATTGAGATCTTTTTCTTCTGTAAAAAAACAAAAAAAAGCTAATAAAATAAAAATGAAATATAACTGAGTCAGAAGGACTATGACTGCTCATCTGAGGTGCCTAGTTTGTGGGGCACGCAGGGTTTTTTTTAAACCCAGCTACACTAACAGCCTTTACTACATCCTCCGGTAACAAATTCCAGAGTGATTACATGTTGAGCAAAAAAATATTTTCTTTTGTCTTAAATAGCTTACGCTGTAGCTTCATTACATGTCCTAGTCTTTCTATATTCTGATAGCATAATCGATCTACATTTACCCATTCCACTCCATTCATTAATTTATAGACCTCTATCATATCTCCCCCTCAGCCATCTCTTTTCCAGGTTAAATAAAGAGAGCCCTAACCTTTGTAGCCTCTTCATAGGAGTAGCCTTCCATCCATGTTACCATTTTGGTGGCTTCTCTGTACCTTTTCTAATAACGCTATATCCTTTTTAAGATAGTGACCAGAACTACACACAATATTCAAGGTGCAGTCATACCATGGAACGATACAGAGGCATTAAATCCTTTATTTTCCATTCCTTTCCTTATGATACCTAGCATTCTATTTGCTTTCTTGGCTGCTGCTGCACACTGGGCCGATGGTTTTAACATGTTATCCACAATGACTCCTAAATCTTTTTCCTGGGTGATGGTTCCCAATGTGGAACCTTGCATTGTGTAACCATAGTGTGGGTTGTTCTTTCCTAGGTGCATAAAACTGCACTTGTCCACATTAAATTTCATCTGCCATTTGGATGCCCAGTCTTCCAATTTATCCAGATCCTCCTGCAGTTTTCCACAGTCCTCTTGGGTTTTAACAACTTTAATCAGTTTTGTGTCTGCAGATTTGATAACCTCACTAGTTATTCCCTTTTCCAGGTCATTTATGAATGTCAAAAAGTAGCAGACCCAGTACAGACCCCTGGGGTACTCCACACTATTCACCTTTTTCCATTGGGAAAATTGGCCATTTAGCCCTACCCTCTGCTTTCTCTTTTAACCAGTTCCCAATCCACAATAGTACACTGCCTCCTATCCCATGACTTTTTAGTTTTGCCAAAAAAGTCTGAGGGACCTTATCAAAGGCTTTCTGAAAGTCCAAGAAAGTCTAGATACACTATCAACCAACTCACCTTTGTCTGTTTCACACCTTTAAAAAACATATCAGATTAGTAAGACAAGATCTTCCTTCTCTAAAGCCATGTTGGCTGTCTCCCATTATGCCATGACTATCTACATGCTGTGTAATTTTGTTCTTTATGATGGTTTCTACCATTTTCCCTGGTACTGACATCAGGCTCACCGGCCTGTAGAGATGCTCAATTGATCCTCTTGATCAGGAGCAAATCTGTGATCCTAAACAGAACTGGAAACTCCTGGGGAAGCACCTGTTGTGCACACCAGAAACAGAGAAGGAAACTCCTGACTGGAACCCCTTCAGAAAGTCCATCAGGAGCTACAAAAGTCCAGCATCTGCTGGAGACAGAAAATACTGAAGATGTCCCCTAGTAGGGTCCAGGGTTAACTACCTATGCTGTCACTAAAGCTTCTTGTTTTTCCTCCATCTCCAGCCATCTGCTAGCAGGGGGCGTTAACCCACTTATCTGGACTGGTCTAGCAGGATAACTTGGAAACCTACTCTAGGCTAGGCTTTTCCTCTTTCCCAAACTGCCTCTCCTGAAGTGGCTTGGGGGAAAAAACAGAGTGAGGGTAGGACTGGTTAGGGATATGGAAGCAGTACTATGCCTACAGTCCTGCCTCCCACACAGGATCCAGAAAAAGGACTATTATGCAGCCTGGAAGTGTACTCGCCCTGCCATAACTACTAATCAGCCCCTGCAGCTTTAGGCTGCTCTGAAGAGATGAGCTGGTTTGAGGACTGGAAGAGGAGAGCAGAGGCAAACAGGCAGTGAGGGAAGATATGGATTCAAGGGGCCCCAAGGAAGAATTTGAGCCATACAGAATGAAAAGCAGGTAGTAATGCATCTTACTGCTAAAGGTTCAGACCATCAGCAGATTAACAATTATATTGACAAATTGAGACTTCCAGCCCATGGCTTAACAACCCTGTCCTGGTAAGTATTTCAGATCTGTCTGAAGTTTCTCCCCCCCCCCTCCCCTCAGGAAGATGCCTTGACAAGACCACATGCCTAGCTTCCCTAGGCATTAAATCTTGACCTGAAGCCAAAACATGTGAAATTAATGTGAGTACAGATTAAACTAAACTACTTTGAAAAAGAAAAAAAGGGAGATTTCTTACTAAGTAGGAAGCTCTCTGCCTCTCCAGAAGCATCCAACAGGATATAATTCCTGTGTACTCAAATTAACTTAAGTGGCTCACAGCCCTTGCACCAACCATACTGGACATGTTTTTATTGAACATTCATAATGGCTCTCTCCGTGCTACAGTAGTTATTCTGTACAGCAGGCATCTGGGTTTCTTGAAGACTTCATAGAACATACAAATATTTTTTCATAAAGACCTATCATGAAGGATATAGCAGCAAAATGAGCTCCAAAAGATGGATACTTACCTCAGCCAGGAAATCTGCTTGATTATCTGCTGTAATATTTAATCCAGATACTGCATTAAAGAGCTCCCGTTCACCAAGTGCTTCTGTCACGCCTGCTTTCTGGAAGAACTAACATACCATAAGCCATTAAGGACTAAGAAAATTTGTTGCGCTACCCTGGAAACCATTCAGGGTTAACACAGATTAGACTGTCCTGATCAATAGAATACACAGGCAAACAAATTTACATCTGCTGTGAAGATGGCCTGAAGCGTGTACATGCATGTTTTATATGTTCACACAATACATGTTTCTTCCAAAAAATGCATACACATGGTATGCACAGTATGTGTTTTGTGCAGTGTATGAACATACAGCATGTACTGAATCTTTAAAAAAGGCTTTTATGCATATGAAAGCTTGACAGAAAAACCTTTATAAAATTAATCCCATTTCAGCACAGCCCTGGGAAGTTAAGTACAAGTGCAACAGCAGAATGGGCTAAAGTTGGGATAGCTCGTTTCAGAACCATGCTAGAGATGGTCCTATATTCTAACACTATCACCACAGTATTGCTATTTCAAAGTACACTATATCAAACTAGACTTTCTCAATTAGGTCAAACATATGAAGAGTTATTACCAGTCATCAGCTGCCACTATTAAGATCTGACTGCCTGATCACATCAAGCAGCCCATTACTGGATCGTGAGCAGGCCATTCTCTGGCTGACCTGCCTGCTTCAATCAGGGCTGGGGAGGATACTTCCTACCAGTCAGCTGCCACCATCTGGCACGCCTGCACCTGAGGACCATGCCAGAGGGCCCTTTGGCATGACCCTTAGGTGCGGGACCTTAGCCACTTCCAGCGACATTGCCTCGTGTGGTATACAGGACAATCTGAACTGTGCTCTCTCTACTTTGACTTTCTCGTGCTCCATAACCTGTTGATTCAGCTTTCTCCCAACCCTATGTTATGATTCTATAATTACATTTGATTTGCCCTTCTTGCCTCTTGTACTCTGCCCCTCCTTTCCTCCTCTTATCAAGTACGTTAATCCCAAGTCTTATGTTATGAGGCCTTTATGTAATCCAGCAAACCTTATCTATGTCTTTCCTATTTCTGGTCTCCCTAGGCTTACTTCTCGCTCTTAGGCTTCCTGCACTCCCTAAATATTTCTCACGTTAGGTCTAGGCCTTCTCGCAACATTTCCAACCTTGTTCAGATTCCTCTCCTCTCACCGTCTGCTCTTCCCTTCTCTTATGCCTTATGGAATGTTCATTCTCTCTAATAAACTTGCTTTTGTACATGACCTTATTTCCCGCTCATTTCACCTCCTTGCCTTAACTGAGACCTGGCTTCTTTCCGATGACACTGCTTCTATTGCCGCTCTTTGTCATGTCGGCTATAAGTTTTCCCCACACTCCTCGTCCCACTGGACGTGGTGGGGGTACTGGGTTTGTTGTCTCCCTCTTGTCACTTCCAGACCCTCATGCCACCTCACTCATTCCCCTCTCTCCTTTGAATTCCACTCCATTCACCTCTTCACTCCTCTTCCTCTGAGTAGCTTGTTATCTATCATCCTCCTGACATTTCTGTCTACTTTTCTTTCCGATTTTGATTCTTGGCTTTCTACCTGTCTCCCTTCCTTCACCACTCTTATTCTTGGTGACTAACATTCATGTCAACAACCCCTCTGATCCCCTTGCTTTAAAGCTTCTCTCCCTTACCTCCTCACATAACCTTCAACTCTGTTCCACTGCCCCCACTCACCAACATGGTCACTACCTTGACTTAGTTTTCTTCTTACTGCTCACCCTCCAATTTCTGTAACTCTATCCTTCCCTTGTCTGACCACCACCTTTTAAGCTTTACTATTCATCATCCCCCACACCCCAGCCTCATCCTGTCTGCACTAACCTATTTAGAAACCTCCTTGCTATTGATCCTTTAACTCTTTCCTCCACTATTTCCTCATCGCTTTCATCCACTCTGCTTTCTAAATCTATTGATGAGGCTGTGACCTCTTATAACACTGCACTCTCCTCTACCCTTGATGCTTTTTCCCCTCATCCCACATCCTGTTAGGCGTCCTTTTCCCCAGCCCTGGCTCTCCCCCACTGCCCATTATCTGCACTCTTGTGCCCGCTCTGCTGAGCGTGCCTGGCTAAAATCCCATTCTTATCCTGATTTTCTCCACTTTAAAATTCATGCTCTTCTCCTTCCAATCAGCCATTGCACTTTTCAAACAAATCTACTTCATCTGACTAACTCTCTCCTCTAATCCTTCGATTCCTCCCCCCCTCTTCCTGCCCAAACCTTGGCTGACTACTTCCATGACAAAATCCACATGATCACCCTCCAGTTCCCCTCCCCCCCCCCCTATTTCCCAATTATCCCCGCCCCCTAATTCTGCTTCCCTTTCTTCCTTCCTTCCTTCCCTATAGTCTGATGAGGAAACGTCACTCCTTCTCTTCCTCCAAACTTACTACCTGCTCTTCTGATCCCTTCCCCACTCATCTCCTTAGCTCCATCTTTTCAACTATTGTCCCTTCTATTTCTCATATTCTTAAACTCTCTCCACTGCAACCTTCCCTTCTGATTTCAAGCATGCTGTGGTTACACCCCTCAAAAAACCCTCACTTGATCCTATCTCTCTCCTTCCTTTTATATCTAAACTACTTGAGCATGCAGTCAACCACTGTCTTGATTTCCTCTCCTCATGCCCTCTTGGATCCTTTACAATCCAGCTTCCGTCCCCTACACTCCACCGAAACAGCCAGGAACAAATTAGAGACCTTAGTAAGAGCTAAGTCCAAAGGCTTCTATACTCTGTCCTCATTCTTCTTGATCTGCTGCCTTTGACACTGTTGACCATAACCTTATCACCCTGTCCTCACTTGGTTTCAAAGACTGTACTATCTTGGTTCTCTCTCCCATCACTCTTTCAGTGTGTGCTTTGGTGGCTCCTCTACCTCAGGGTTCTGTCTTAGGTCTGCTCCTCTCTCTATACCCAATCCCTTGGTGCCCTTCTCTTCCCATGGCTTTCACTATCATCTCGATGCCGACGACTCAAATCTTTCTGCACCTGTTATCTCTCCTGAAATCCAGTCTAAGATCTGACATTGCTACCTGGATGTCCCACCACCGCTTAAAACTGAACATGGCCAAAACGGAACGCCTTATCTTTCCCCCGTATGCCTCTCCTCCTCCTTTCCCTCTCTGTGGAGAACTCTGTAATCCTCTGTCTCTTCAGCACGTAACCTTGGTGTTATTTTTGATTCCTCTCTCCACATATCCAGCTCATTGCTAAAACATGCTGTTTCTTTCTATACAATATCTGCAAAATTTGCCCTTTCCCATGTTGATTTATTTATTTATTTATTTTAATTTACAGTCTTTTATACCATGCTATTCAACATCAGTGCGGTTTACAATGAACATAGAAACTACACATTTCCTTGGGTAATCTGTTTACAATGAACAGGTATTAAGAACTTGGATAACTTGGGGTAACTATTTACAATCATGCAACAAGATAGGTTTCCACCTCATTGGTCTAAGTCATGGGTGTTTTGCGTGGGATTGCATGGATGAGGGTATTATAGCATTGTCTGCCGGGTAGTACAGGAGGAAGAGGTGGTACTTCAAGGCCTTCCTAAACTGGACTATGTCAGGGATTGCTCGGATGTTGGGAGGTAGGGTATTCCAGCATCTGGGCACACAGAATCTGAAAGCCCTGCTTGCTGTTGACTGGGTGCATTGGGTTATTGATTTCAGGACTATCAGTGTATTGAGTGCTATCGATCTTCTGGATCTATTGGAGGGTGTGGTCTGGATCAACTCAGATAGTGATGAAGATGAGAGCCCACTGCTGACCTTGAACGTCAGCAGTAGGATTTTGTATGTGAGTCTACCATGTATCGGGAGCCAGTGGAGGTGCTTCAGTATGGGTGCCACATGATCTTTCCTGGATGCTCCATACAGGACTCTTGCCACGGTGTTCATTGCAAGTTGCAGCGGGTTCAGGGTGGCCTGGGGTAGACCATGCAGGATTGAATTTGCATAATCAAAGTGTGGTATGATCAGTGCCTGATAAATTGTCCTGAAGTCTTCTGGCTCCAGCAAGAGTCGCAGGTGTCTGAGGGATCGGATCTTATGGTACACCACCCTCGTTATGTTGCCTATGTGCACCTTCATGTCCAGGCGTTGGTCTAAGGTGACTCAGATATCTGGGTTGATACCACTAAGATGATTGTCCACTCCTTAATCACCTCCAGTCTTGATTACTGGAACCTTCTCCTTGCCAGCCTCCCTGCGAGCCACCTCTTTCCTCTTCAGTCAATTCAACACTCTGCTGCTCGACTTATTTTCCGCCAGTCTCGCTTTTCCCACATCACTCATCTCGCTTCATTAGCTTCCCATCCATCTCCGTATCCAATTTAAACTTCTCCTCCTAACCTATAAATGTATTCTCTTCTGCCCCCAGTACCTTTCATCTTTTCCTTACACCCCCTCTTGGTTACTTTGCTCTACTAGTTCACCCCCTCTTGGTTACTTTGCTCTACTAGTCTTCGTTTATCTATGCCATTTACTCATACTGCCAATTCCAGACTTCGCTCCTTCCAACTGGCAGCACCCTTTGCTTGGAATAGTCTTCCTATCTGTGCGCCAGGTGTCCTCCCTGCCCAATTTCAAGTCCAGACTCCAATCCCACCTCTTCACTACTGCTTTTCATTCCTGTCTTGCCCTATCTTTGTCTCTCCATCAACTTTTGTTTACTTTGTCCTGTAAATTTTGTTTTGTATTTTGTAACTTAATTTTGTATTCTGTCTTATTAGATTGTGAGCTCTGATGAGCAGGGACTGTCTCTTGTATGTTTATATAGCGCCGTAACATACGAAGCGCTGTACAAGTGTTTAACATATTTGAGTTTCTGAATATACCTGTGAAACATTCCGACAATCTCTGAACAGGAAATCAAGCCCATGAGGATGAGTTGGTTCCACAGACTGGCTCACATCAATGAGCCATACCTAGAATGGAGGACAGAGATCTCATTTTCATGGCAGATGCAGTTTAAAAATAGAAAAGCTTGCCAACAAATCAAATAGCTCACCTTTCCAACATGCCATAGCATGTTGTATTCACTCAGGTCAGCATGAACAAGGTTACACTCTTTATATAGCTGCTGCATCATCTGTGTGGGGGATGAGAGAAGCATGTGCTCAGAAGACAGCAAACAATGAAATGACGTAACTTTGAGAAATTCTAGAGGCAACCATAACCACCTCTTGATAGCAGAGTATAATTGAGGTGGGGGTCCTCTTCACTATGCAGCAGCGACTAGGGATCTATGAAGCCATTAAGCAGTTCCCCCCCAAATAGACCTGACATGAGATGACAATCACGAGTCATTCAGAATGAGTAACTTGTTTGTATAAGCCAGTGGGCTGCAAACACATTTTACAACTTGAAAGAAACTGGATGATCAGCTCATGCCTTTTAGTTCAAGGCAAAATTATTTGTGTAAAGTAGGCTTTTCTCAGCCTCCAAAGCAGAGGCCGAGTGATTTGCCCAAAGTCATAAGGAGCATCAGTGAGATCTGTACCTTGTTTTGCTGTTCTAACCACTAGACCACCTCAGGATTAAGGCATTCACCACCAACTCTGCTTCAATAAGCAGAGGTAGATTGATTTAGAAGGTCTGGGAAAGTTACAGGAGTATTACAAAAACAAAATTAGAATTGGGACATAATCCCTACTATACAGTAAGTAAAGAATACGGTAACAGGACTCCCTTGTTCAGTAGGCAGTTATATTTTGGGGGAATGGAGGAAATTAAGATTCTGTGTATTCTGTAGTGTAGTTAGTATCTATCTAGTTAAAGGATTTTAAAAATCTTCATAATTGACACTCTTGCTCACTGGCTGGAGAATTCTGCTTTTGTAAAGCATTTCGAACCGTTACGGCAGAACATCTGTGCCATTTTTTTTTTTTTAATGAAAAATACAAATCTGTTAGATGACACCCAAGACTACAACTATTGACAAAAACAAACCTATGTCATGGAATATGGGCATAGATAACTTAACATGCCTGGCAACTTAGAATAGAAAGTGGTGTAGTTGTAATCTATCCCACTGCAGCATGCAATACAAGAGAACTTTGCTATCTTGCCCTTCTGAGAAGTATATGCCATAAACAAGTCCCAAAGAACAAATTAGCTATTCTACAACTGTTTTATGACTTCAGGAAAGAGGCCATGCAGATAGATTCAGGTATGTACAAAATCCCATTTTAATTGGATGCTCACTGAATTAAGCGGTCTGCCTCACCTTCATTGGCATTATCCTCTATTGGTGATGCGATTATATCAGGCTTGTTTTGAACTGATCTGCCACTGGCTCTTGCTACTTTCCATAGGCCAGAATTTGATGAATGTTGGCAGGGCTGTACCAAGCCATAAATGCACCCTGTGTGACTTGCACATCTGGCACCCCCCCTCCCCTGCCCCCAACAGGTTTGTCATTTGCTCCATGCATCTCCCCATCTTACCTCCATATCCAGCTGGTTCTCCCCATGCTGCCTTCTCTTGTCCAGCCACCACTGCTTTTAGTATTGCCTTGGCAGCAGCTGTGGCATGGCAGCAGCGACATCCAATTGAAAAAAAAAAAAAAAAAAAGGGAGTGCGTCTTTCAGACTCCATGCTTGCATACGGGTCTGATCCCTCCCTACTCTGACGTATTCATGTGTTAGAGAAGGATCAGACCAGCTATTCAAGCATGGGTCTTTTCAACTCCTTGCTTGAATGACTGGTCTGGTTCAGCCCTCTGACATGCATACGTTAGAGAAGGGAGGAATCAGGCCAACATGCAAGTGCGAAGTGGGAAAGACCTGCAGGGTTCTCTTCAATTGTATGTTGCTGCTGCCATTGCCATGGCAACACTAGACATGGCAGCAACTGGGCAAGGACAGGCAGCATGGGGGAGCAGAGGCTAGCAGCCCCAAATGCGCCCATTTCTTTGCACCCTGTGCGGCTGCACAGCTCAGACAGGTTAGGTACGGTGCTCGATGCTGGCATAACCATGGGGAAATTTCTGTACCAGAAAGGAACTCTGGCATCATGAAATGTTCAGACATTTGGTTTATTAATTACATCAAAGCAGAAGTAGCAACAGAAAAAAGCAACTTACATAAAGAACCTGATAATATGCCTGTTTCATATCTTCGCTGCCAAGCTTTATTTCCTTCAGTTTAGGAGCCGGCACCTGATCTTGGCCAATAAAAGACATCACCAAAACATGTTTTTTCAGGATAACCACCTCTGGACATGGGATTCCAGCTTTCTGCATTCTGTGATAGTGAAAGGAAAAAAAAAAAAAAAAGAGAAAGTAGTGTGAGCTTCTTCCACTTAAAGCATCCTAACTTCCAGCAGGTGCCACATGTCCTGAGTAGCATACTTGGCAGCAAACCAAGAAAGGTTTGCAGAGGCAGTAAGTTAAGACTTTACACTGAAGACCTCCAGCAATCAAAATTCCAATCCTGAAGAGGCCCTTGAGCTCATTTTACCCTAAGCACCATCAAGTGCATGCCTGTTTCTCAAACTATAGCCTACCACAATACTGTTAAGTGTTTTGGATAAAAAACCAACTATACACAATACTACTATACAAGGGGGAGAGGTGCTTTCATAACAGTAACCTATGAGACTTGTCAAAAAGGCACCTTTATAAAAACAGGTGCTTACAATGATCCCCTAGTAGCAGACATTCATACCTGCTCTAAAAATATACGTGTGCATATACATGCTTGTTATATAAAAGACTACAGGTACATCACAACAGCCCCAACTGATGTTCCCAGAAAGCAAAGCATAGTTGCTTACTTGTAAACAGGGGTTCTCTGTAGACAGCAGGGGTATGCAGCCACTCTCCAAGGTGGTCTTGACTGAGCCTTGTGTGCCCCAGCCATCTCAGCTCAGAGCAGCTTTACTGTGCTGAGCATGCATGCTTGCTTCCTGCTTGCCACTGAATGTCAGTTCATATCTTAAAAGGAAATTTTGTGAAACTCACCACTGATTCAGTCTCTGCTGTTTTTGTATCCTTTGTTGAGAGGATGGCAGGCAGGCATGGCTGCATACCCCTGCTGTCTACAGAGAATCCCTGTTACAGGTAAGCAACTATGCTTTCTCCAGGAACAAACAGGGGGATGCACAACACTCCCAGGTGAGTACAGAGCTAAGGACCACCTAAATTGTATCATTGTGACTTCTTATTTTAATGTGTGTTTTTTGTTGAGGCAGCCTGTGTGAGAGGGAGGAGAAGACAGTCAAGTTGCAAAGAGGATGCGGAGAACTGCCTGGCTGAAGGCAAAGTCTCTTGTTGAGGAATGGTCCAAACTGAAGTGCTTTGTGAAAGTGTGGATGAAGGCACAGTGGCTGCTCTGCAGATGTCTGAGGAGAAAGAAGCTCGGCTGGCTATAACATGAAGGATGTGGGGCCCCAACACACCCTGGGGATGGCAGGACAGCTTGCTTATAAAAAAGCAATGCAAACTGCTATCCAGGAAGCGATGGTTTGTTTGGTGGCTGGCTGCCCTGGATTGCTATGGTTTAAGGTTACTGAAACCTAAAAGGATTTGTGGAGTGACCCTGTGCAACTGAGATAGTATAAGAGCTCTCCTGCAGACCAAAATGTGAAGCTTCTGCTCTGGGAAGCCCTCAGGTGGTTCTGGGAAGGTTGATTAATGTGAAAGTCAGACAACCTTTGGAAGGAACTTGGGATGGGTTCTGAGGAACTGCATGTAGGGAGAGTAGTATTCCAAGGCCTGTAGTTCCCCAAGTCGTCTGCCAGAAGTGATGGCCATCAGGAAAACAATTTTCCAAGTCAGGTGCTTCAGGGAAGCAGACACCAGGGGTTTGAAGGGCATTTGTATAAACTCCAACAGAATCATGTTGAGATCCCAGGCCAGTATGGGTGGTCAAATGGGTGGTTTGATGTTCATGAGGCCTTTCGTGAACCTGGACACCACTGGATGTGTGGAGATGGGATGGCAGTCGATTGGTGCATGGGATACGGCAATCAGATAAGTGGTAGTGGACAGAGTTGGTCTGGAGGCCAGAGTTAGACAGGTAGAGAAGGTAAGAGCACATGTGCTAGGAGCAATGAATGGTGTCTTGGTTGTTGGAGGCTGCCCATATTGAGAACCTAGACCACTTATGTTGGTAAGAATGCTGTATTGCTGGCCTTCAAGATACAGAGATGATTGTGAGGATATCTGAAGGCAAGGAGTCCCCTATTGAGCAGCCCTGACACCATGACATGAGAGATTCTGAAGGTTGGGATGCAGCAGGCTGCTCTGATTTTGGGTGAGAAGTCTGGGCTAGGTCCCCAGCAACATTGGTGGGAGGGGTGTTTCTTGCAGGAATGCCAGAAGATGAGGAAACTGGATCTGTCTAGGCCACTCCAGTGCTATGAGGATCACCAAGGCTATGTCCTGTTTGATCTTGACCCAGGCTTGAGTGATGAGCAGAAAGGGATGGGGGGCAGGGGAGGCAGACAGAAGGCCTGGGACCAGTCAAGGGCAAAGACATTGAGCACTCAGTGCTGAGGGGATGGTTGGATGGACATTTTGAATTCGATAGAGGCAAAGAGGTCCACATCTGGCATGCTGCAGGCAGTGAAGACAGTTTGAAGAGTCATAGGGGTCAAGGGACCACTCATGCAGGTCCAGGTGACAACTTAGTTTGTCAGCTTGCTGATTTTGAACTCCAGGAAGTTAGATCACCTGAAGGATTGTTCTAAACGGAGTGGGAAAAGGCTCAAAGGCATGAGGCTTCATGAAAGCTGGAAAAACCTGTACCTCCTTGTTTGTTGATATAGAACATGGAGACTTGGTTGTCCATTTTGACAAACCCAGTATGAAAACATGGTGAGGGTATAGTAAACAGCTCAAAGTTCCAGAACACTGATGTGCAAAGCCCTTTCCTGAGGCGACCACATGTCCTGTGTTGACAGTGATTGCAGATGTGCCCTCTAGCCATGTTTAGAGGTATCAGTGGTAGGGCAAGGTGATGAATGGGCATCTGGGACAGTCTTTGGTCAGGTTGGAGGGGGTCATCCAAGTCCAAAGGCTGTTGGGGACCATTTGTTGCGTACTCCCATGGGAATCATGGTTTGTAGAGACTGAGCATTGACACCAGTTGAGCTTTAGATGCCACTGGAGGGGACATGTGTAACCATGCCAATGGAACAACCTGCATGCAAGCAGCCATGTGCCCCAGTAGTCTTAGGAGTATATGGGCTGACACCTGACATACAAGTCCTCTGCAACACTAGCTGTAAGTCTTGAGCATGTTTCTCTGGAAGGAAGGCCCAGGCCTGTAGGGTGTCTGTGTGCACAGATGAAGTCCAGCTGCTGCTGTGGAAATAGGCTTGGACTTTTGCAGGTTCAGAACAAAGACCAGAGAGTGAAGCATGGCAGAGGTGACCTGGAATGCTTGGATGGTGGCTTCTTGCGATGCACTTGAGATGAGCCAGCCAAGATAAAGTTGTAGACAGTGGCTCTTGCACCACAGATGGGCAGCCACCATCGCTAGGCACTTTGTGAAGAGAGTGTGCAGACTAGGTCTAATGGGAGCACTTTCTTCTGGTAGTGGTTGTTGAGGAATTTGAAGCAAAAGGTATTTCTAATGAGGATGAATGGGGATGCACGTATGTATCATTCAAGTCCAAAGAGGAAAGCCAATCCTGGTAGCTGAGCAGGGGAAGAATGGTAAGAGTGCATTTTGAATTCTTCCCCATGTGAAGAGGTTGCGATGAAGTTGAGGATTAGGCAAAGGCCTCCATTTTTTTGGGGGGCGAGGGGGGGGGGGGTGAAGAAAAAAAAATCTGGAAAAATCTTGAATAGAAGTCTTGGTCTGTTTTGTTGAATGGAACCAGCTTGATAGTGTTTGAGGAGCAGATGGCATACCTCTAGTTCCAGCAGAGGCACGTGATGGCCTTGATGATTACAGACACTAGGAGCAGATTGAGAGGGCAGAGAAGTTGAGCCTGTACCTCAACAGAACAATGGAGAGGACCCAGCAGTTTGTGGTGATGCACTGCCATGCCTCTGAAGTGTATGATGTGCCTGCCTACCAGTGTTTAGTCAAAATTGGCATGGGGGGGGGGGCAGTAGTTTGATAGAGAAGTTGGACCTTCTCCTGCTGACAAATGGTATTGAGTAGAGGGCTGGTTCTAAAGATGTTGCTGAGGCAGCCACAGATAAGGCTGGTATCAGACGTCGAAAGAATGGTTGGAAGTGGATGGGAGCATGACCAAGATGGCAGCGAACGGTTGAAGCAGTGTAGTGGTGTTTTTTCTTGCTAGACGTTTCTCCTCTGCTAATGGCTCTGAAGGGGAAGGGGCAGCCAAGGATGGCAGCAGTACTCTGGAGGTTCCCAAGCAGCAGTCTATTCTTGCACAATTGTGGAATATCCCCATTGATGTTAAAGTCACAAGTTCTCTACTGCAGGGCCAGATGGTGATAGCTGGTCATTGCCTGGAGATCTCAACTTGATCCCATGGCAGCACTCACTGCTGGAATACTCCTCCCTGACTACTACGATCAGAGTGTTTGTGGACTTTGCTCCCCCCTCTTCCTCCGGGGTGGGGAATTTGTAGGATAGTGGTTTTTGCTTCAGTCTGGGAGGAGGTGATGCCACTTCAAAAGGGGAGAAGAGTCAGTGAGGAGGGTGAAATTAGACTTGTCTACTAATTTTCTTTCCATTAGGACCTACAGTCCAATCCAGAATCATGGGTTGTGTCCCTCTTCCAGCAGATGGAGCTTTTGATGTCACTACATAAGGAGCCAGCATTCCTATGTCAAAGCAGAACTTAAGAACCAAAACTACCACTAAGGAGAACTATATACACAGTCCTCTGTGGTGACTTAGAGCAGCCCGAGCAGAACAAGGCAACAGACTCTTCAAGCACCCAGAACCAAATCCTTTGGGCCTGAACTGGACCTCTCCAGACAAGAATGGAGTATAGAACATTGCCCTCTACTTAATATTATACATCTCAGGCTTGCTATCCTATTAGAAACGGGTGGATTCTGGATTGGACTGTAGGTCCTAATGGAAAGAAAATTAGCAGGTAAGTAATTTCATCTTTCATGGCATCCCTACAATCCAAAAAAAAAAAAAAAGAAAAGTCTGAAACGTGATATTTGTGGAGAGACAGCTTTTATTCAACCAATGACAACTTGACAGGCTGTGTTTTGCTACCCTTCGCCAGGGGTTTGTCTGGCAAGTGATAAAAACAAATCTACAAATACATGAAATAACAGATCACTCAAAACAATTAAAAAATACACATCGAAATAAATATCAAAAATTAAAATCTATTAAAAATGAATAAAAGCAAAACCAAATATACCTAAAAAATACAGAAATATCCAACTTTAAGGGTAAAAAGAATTTGACATATAAAATGTAAATTACCTCTGTTGATAGTTAGACCAGAAGGTCTTGTAACATTAACCTATTAGAGATCTGTACACTCTAAAGGGAATGTGAACAATAATACATGAATATACAATCGGTGGAACACGGAGAACATGAGGAACTATAAAACATCTTCCTTATAAAGAGGGGGAAGGGGAGAAACCAGGAGTCAGTGAAAAATCCCCAAAAAAGGGGGGGGGGGGGAAGGGGGCACATGTGTATTACAAAAAATGAAAAATAATTTAGTGCAAAGTATTGCAATAAAACAAATGAGCAATTGTAGAATAAATAAAAAAGGCATGGTTTTATCTTGCATATTTAGTCAAAATCACTGTCAATTAACAGTAAACTAATTGAATCAAAACCATAACAATGTGTCAAAAAAAATGGTCCATAGCAAAAACGTCCCTTGATGAAATTAGTGTTAAAAAACAACAAAAAAAACCAACCACACTTTCATATGGTTAGGAAACAAGGATTGCAGTTAAAACTTCTAACAGATTTCAAATGAATGAAGCACAAGGGGGGGGAAGGGAGGGGGAGAGGGAAGAGGAAAGGAATTAACCCCCCCCCCCCCACACTATTGTTTTCCAGAATCACTATCAAAACAGTGAACTAAACTAGACAAAATAAATGCAATATACCCGACAAATAAAAGGCACGTATGAATGGCCAAAAAACCTGACATAAAAAGCACCACATGTGGATGGCAAACTCCCTCCCTTAGAGAAAAAAAAAAAAAAAAAAAACTTTTGATCACGTTGCTAAAAAACTCAAATAGAAATCCAATGTTATTTAAAAAGGACACAAAATCTGGAGCTACTAGAATCACCAGACCCACATGTGCCTCCATCTGCTGAAGGCAGTGACCTATGAGAAGCCAAAGAAAAAAAGAAAAAAAAAAAATACACAGCAGGCCTTCCATGGGCCAAAGCTAGGCCAACACAATAGCACCACAAGAATCAACGTCCAGACACACTCACACACATACACTACTCACTGCATGTACACACTATACCCTGTATCTTATTGTTTGCTGTTCAGACCGCCTTGATTGCAGGATAAGGCGGTATAGAAATACGTTTAAATAAAAACAAAACACATCAAGGCCTTTGGATATGTGCTTCCCGCATCTGCTGTAGAAACGCCTGACCTTGGCATTCTCTGCCGATGCCATGAGATCCAACATTGGTGTTCCCCAGCACTGTCAACTGGCTGAAGACTGCTAGGGACCACTCCCCAGGTCCAGCTGATGTCTGCTCAGAAAGTTGGCCTGCAGATTCTCCTTTCCGGCCACATGAACTGCCGACAGTTGAGTGAGATTAGCCTCGAAGCGCCCGATGTGTTAATAGGAGCTGAAACTCAAGAGCCAGATGCACTGCCCTCATTTCCAGTCAATTGATTGGACCACTGCACCTGGTCCGGCAACCAGGTGCCCTGTGCAATCCTAGTCATGCAATACACCCCCCCCCCCCCAACCAGAGAGGCTGGCATTCATTGCTCCAGGGAAACTCCCTTTGCTAGACTGGTTGGATCCAACATGCAAGACTGCCTTGCACCTCCAAGGGGCAGAGGAGCTGGTATGACAACACATGCTGCTGCAAACACTAACAGGAGAGCAGAGCCCTCTGCACTGGACACATGTGAGCCTGTGCCCAGGGCACCAAATCCAATGTCAAAGCCATGGGCCCCAGAACCTGCAGGGTAAGACCATACTGGCTGATCTGAGCCAAGAACTGCTGAACCTGACACTGCAGCTTTCTGCTCTGATCGTCAGGCAAGAAAACCATCCCCTGTCTGATGTGGAACCATGCTCCAAGATAGGAGAGTTGTGAAGGAGACAGGTGGCTCTTTGCTGCATTTACCACCCAACCCAGGATCTGAAAGACTTGAGTAGCCGCCGTGCTCTTGGAGAGACACTGCTCAAATCAACCAGTCGTCCAGGTATGGGCACACAGGCATGTCCTGCCTTCAGAGATGCACTACTACCACTATCATGATCTTGGTAAAGGTTTGCAGAGCTGTAGCAAACCCAAACAGAAGTGCTTGAAACTGGAAATGGCCCATGAGAACTGCAAAATGCAGACACTGATATTACGCCCAAATAGGGACATGCAAGTAGGCCTCACTGAGTTCGAAAGAGGTGAGAAACTCCATCACATGGCCACAATTACAGGTGGCAAGGGTTTCTATCTGAAAATGAGGCACATGCAACACCCGACAGACATACGAGGTCGAGAATGGGACGAAAGGAACCCTTCTTGGGTACTGCGAAGTAAATGGAATAACGACCCTGACCCCGCTGGTCAAGCAGTACTGGCTTTACCATGTGCAGCAGAATTAACTGTTGTAGCATTCAGAAGTCACCTTTGCTTTTATTGGAACACTATGGCAAAATAAGGCATCCCTCAGCAGAAATACAAATTCTAAAGCATAACCCTCACAAATGACCTCCAGCACCCAGTTGGAGGTTAGCTGTGCCCAGGCTGGGTAAAAAGTGTTGCATGAGCCTTGCCCGAGCCCCCCCTCATCTCATTGTGATTTTTTGGGGCCTGAACCGGAATCAAAGGACCCCCTAACATAACCCCTACCCCCTCAAAAGGAGTGCCTTCTAATCAAGAAGGCAGGCTTCTGGTAAGATGCAAATTTGGTAGTCCAAAACCTCCAGAAATCCCTTGCATGCCTCCAAGGGCACTAGCTGCTACTAAGACTTGGGCTTATCCTCTGGTAGGCAAGCTAGCTTGGACTCCAAGTCCTTCACCAACTTGAGGGCTTCTCCTAACAGACGTTTGCCCTTGAACGGCAGCCTACAAAGGCAATGCTTGGAGATGTCTGCCAACCAAGATCTCAGCCAGAGCAGGCACCGAGCAGCCATGACCACCTTGGCTGATGCCCTAAGATCATAAAAGGCATCCGCCACATATGCAAACCCTGTGTCAATATGGGTGCCTCAGGGAGAGCTGCTACTAGCCCTGAATCTAGCACATAAGGCCCTTGTCATATAGGCACCACAGACAGAAGCCTGCAATGCCAGGGCATTGACCTCAAAAGCCTGCTTCAGCAGCATCTTACCTTCTTATCCCAAGAATCCTTCAATGCTGCCATGCCTTCCAATGGGATGGTGGACCATTTGGTGACTGCCGACACTAGGAAAATCCACCTTCGGAAGCTGGACGTGCTCCCTTTTGCCTGTTTACCTGCTTGCTGCTGGTGTCCTGCTGCTCCACCAGGACCTACTTAATGCAGTAAGCCTGATGCAGCAACAAGAAAGTCTGGCGAGAATGGCACTGCTGCAGTTGCCCCTTGCATGAGAGAGGGGCCCCCCGAGTTGAAATATGCTGTCCCCGTGGCCTCTGTTCTACCTGCTGCTGCTCTGCAGATGCTCCCAGGGGGAGGAGGAAATGTCTGCTGCTGAAGCTGACAAGATGGCCACGCTTCCTGCCAAAACAGCAGGAGTTGCAGATGAGACAGCCAACAATCCCAAAGCTCTCCCCAAAGCTGCAACTGGGGAAGAACCTCTCTCCAGTGTCAGCGCCTTGCCTAGTGAAGTCCCTGCCTGGTGATTTTCGGCCTTGCAGACCTGCAGAAACCAACTTCCATCAGATGTGATCTCCTACTCCCATACAGACTACTTTGCCCAAAGGCATCATGATGCAGGTATTGGGAAGCTGAAAGTGAGATCAGCAACAGAAAACCCTTGCGCCATCCCCCATGAAGCTCCCAACTGATAGAAATTCACCCACAAGCAGAAAGGAAAGACTGGAAGATAAGGATAAGGAGGATGGGGAGGGGCAAGCCCAAAGCCCTCTAGCCCACTGAACGCCAAGACTTTGGATAGTGGTCTGAACAGCACTAGAGTAGCAGGAAGTCAGTCCCTCACTCCTTCCAGGACCCTACCACTGACCAAATGGCATCAGTCCACTGGGGCAGACAGTCACCACAGCACTGTTATCCCACCTACCTACAACTAGTTTGACACAGGAAGCTTTTGTTTAGCTGCCTAGTATTACAATTTGTTTTGGGGTTTTTTACACTTGAAAGAACCCCCAGTCAGCCCAGGCTACCAGGGTTCTGTCCCATCTGCTGGAGACCGTATACTGGCTTGATTGTCCCCTTCCAGGTGCATTTCCTCCTTTTGATGTGCTGTTTTTTGCTGCTCCTTTGCTGCTAGTTGTTAGTGAGCTGTGGGGTCCTGCATGGTCAGCCTTGCCAGTGAGATAGCTAATTGTTCTCCCTTTTGTTATCTGTGGCTCTGATGGCAGGTAGAGGCAATTGGTGATGTTGGTAGTACACACTAGGGTTTGGGTGTTGTGGCAGGTCCAATGAGGGAGAGAAACAGTGGCGGTACTGGCGCAGTCTGGAAAAAACTGACATCCAGCAGCAAGCAGGCAGGACGCTGGCACACATGCTCAGAGAAGCACAGGAAAGCTTCTGAGCTGAGCAGGATCCGGGACGCACAAAGCTCTGTCAGGATTTCACCTTGGAGTGTGCCTGCATCCCCCTGCTTATCGCCAGAGAACACCTAAACAGACTGCATAGAGGTAGGCAAATCTTACAGTGCACCAGCTTTGGGCATGTATATCCGAAATTGTGTCATTTTCTGCATGTAAAAATTATATAAACACAAAATTCCCCTTCCCCAATGACCAAAAGGATTAGATGAGCAACTCAGAACACTCAGTTATTCATAATTAAACCACATACAAAAAATAAACCTTTATTCTACCTGCATAAAACTTTTAGATATCACTCCTGTAGTAGTGGTCTTATTTTGTTGATGTGAACCCCAAATCAACTGCTGATAAGATAGTATCTATCCATCCCACCCCAAAATCCATTACCTGAACCAGATATAGACTTGAGGCACTGAAGGCCTGATTCAAATCTATCTCCACACCAGGGCTTTGGATTTTCCAGAGAGTAAAGTCCATTATGGAGCAAGCCCAGCTTTCTTAAGACCGAAACAGAAGACTTATCCATTAGGTCGAGCAGTCTCCTGGTTGTTCACAACCACTTCATTCTGATGCATCACAACCACCCTGATGTGCCTCAAGTTACCCCCTCCCTCCCAACCAGATTACCTCTAGTCCACTTCTGAGGAACCTCACTCATTAGTGCAAGCCGTCTCAGCGAGATAAACAGGAAGCCTGACATTTGAGGTGAAAGTTTCTAAATCTGTCACTTTTTCAACCCCATGAAAACCAATATGCAGCATTTTATGTACCTTTTCAAGTTGTGCATCTCCTTTTCTGCCCACATGCGGATGACTTTGCGTGGATTCAGTTTACTGAAGCGCTCTTTAAATCTGTAGTCATCCTTAATATATTTATCCCGATTTTTGAATTCGTTCAGAGTAGTCTTGAAAACCTTTAAGGCACATTCTGGAGGTATAGCCTGATCGTCCATACTTTATAATAGGGATAAAATAAAAAAGTTAAATCAAAGATCATGCTGCACATACCTTCATTAGGCTAACCAATGTTTTCTAACAAGACATTTTGTAATTCTCTCGCTATAAGCGTTTCTATATTCCCAGGCAGATAACTGGGAAACTGCACATGCATCCCTTGCCTCCCAACTCCTAAGCAAATACAATGAAAACGTAATGGCAACCAACTTAAGATTTACCTTCCTCCATTGGCATGAAACACCACAGATTCTTTCCCTGTACTAATGCAGCCATTTATGCTCTCCAGGATCCCAGCATTCACGAGCTTGTATAAGAGCAAACGTGTCTTGGGATCCATTGCTTGCTCCTACAGCAACATAAAAGGAATCAAGGTGCAATGTAAGCAAGGAACTTGTGATGAGACATGTCCACCACGGTTTTCATTAATATACATTGAGTCTGGTCTTGACATTTTCTTGGCAACCAGGAGAAGGCCACTAAGACCTGTCACAGTACCCCCCCCCCCCCCAATCCCTCAAAAGGCATATATCAGCTCCTTTAAGGGTCTGATTACTGTTTACTCATTCTATGAGAAAGGAAAGCTTAATAAATCAGGTATTCAACATGTTATTACACAGTGCCAAGAGAATACAGCGACCCTTCTCTCCCACCACCTCAGAGTACTGTTAGCAGCATGTTTGTGACCCTTTATAGCTGCACCTGAGGCAACTTATTTTTGCTTCCCCTCCCCCCATCCGTCACCATGCCTCTTTCCCCCCATCCCTCACCCAATGGATCTTGCCATTCCTGTAGCGTTCACCCCCCGCCCCCCCCGCATATAACGTGAGCTGTGCAGTGGAGAAAGTCAGGCTGATTTGTTTCAGGTCTCATGAGACTTGAAAATCACAAGATCAGTAAATTTCCTCCACTGCATGACCCAGAGTATCACAGTAGAAGAGTGAACAATGCCACAGAAGTGATAAGACATGATGAATTGAGGTGGTGACAATGAAATCTTAGGCTCTAGGGTGCCATTTATGGTTGTCATGGCAACCTTGCACCTGGAATTTGTTGAGCCCTGCATTAAGTAGTCTACCTAGCCAAGAACCAAACATGAAAGTTTCATGCTTAAGTGTAGGAGGTAACATGGCCAAACCCTGCATATATTTGTACAGCGAGAACTGAAGTGTTTTACCAAATCCTAACACTATTGGGAATATTTTTTGAAAATGTTACCATTTACTAAGGGCATAAACCAATTTGCTTATGGAGATGATCATTCAGAATACTGTGTACAGAATTAGTGGAAAAATATTCATTCTTTCTGCAGTTAGTTGTACAGGGCTGACAGTCTGACTAGATGGCAAATATAAAAAGCAACAGATGTTCACACAAAGAGGCTCCTGGACATACAGCAGTGGAGTGTTCCTTTTTCTCATGGAGTTTGGCACTTCGGCGTTGTTCAGATATTGAATGTCGCTTTAAAGCATTGAAGACCTGGTTAGACAGTTTCAAGTCCATTCCAATCCCATCTCCAACTTGGAATTCAGGTGCAAACTAAAAGATAGAATTGATAAGCAGCATTAAAAGCCGGGACAATAACTGCAAATGTTTAGGTTTCAAAGAAAGGCACAACTAATTTCTAGGAGGGTAATTTTATTAAGCATGTAAATTACATTTTATATGCTGAAAGTAGATCTTATATTAATGTATTCAATCAGATTTTATAAGTGTGCATAAAAGCAAAATGGCAGGTAAATGTGTACGACTGTTTTGTCAAACTGCCTCAGGGATGGCAGTCACTAAGCAGTTTGACTAAACATGGAGCTGTGTCTTCAATTACTTGCCATTTTTTTTTAAATAAAGTTTAATTTTTTTGCACATTATAAAAAAAAAAAGAGAAACAAAAGAGGGGGATGACAAGATGGCAGCAGGTATGTTGAAGACTCTTCCTTGAGCAGCTATGGGCAAGAGGAAGGTGAAAAACCTGGGTTACCTCAGTTAAGTCAAAGGCCCCAAGCATTGGAGTGACAGACACCTGTACAAGCCTCCATTGCTCCTTTTGTGAGCCATGGAGCTGCTCTTCCAGGTGGGGGGGGGGGGGGGGGAGGATGCTGCCAGAGCCCTCAGCAGTTTATGCACTACTGGCAGAACCTGTCTGGAGCTGTTGACCAAAAGTAGGACCCAACATGGCAAGAGATGCCAAGCAACAGAGCAGAGAAAGTAAACAGCATACCAGAGCCTGTGGAAGATAGTCAACAAGAGGGGCAATAGCAGTCAGATGTTTTCAGTCTCTATCCTCCTTGGTGGCAAGTTGGAACAGCTGCAATCTACTAACCTTGAATCTCTATAAGATGTGATTCTGGGGTTACAGATGTCAACATTTAAGGAGAAATTTTACTTAACGATAACTTCCTTTCCTGGAATCCTGCTAGACCAGCACAGACAAGCAGGTTAAGTTCCCCTGCCAGCAGATATTGGAGATCGAGAAAATGCCAGAAGCATCAATTCCTGGGCTATGGCATATATTGAGAATCCCCTAGCTATCCCCTGTAAAAGCAGGAGGAAGCCCTTTGCCAAATTTGAATGTGATCAACTATGAACATCCTGTGAGGGACCTAAATGCACCGAGTGCAACTATGTACAAGAAGCCAGGCTAAACTGGTACAGAAGCATAAGGCAGACCATACTGCTGCAATTTCAATAAGACACTGTAGATGCCACTGTCAAGTCTGCCAGACTGTTGCTGAAGAACACACTGAGGGGTGAGTACTAGACTGGGTCTAGAAGGATTCCAGGAAAAGAAAGTTAACAGTAAGTGAAATTTCTCCTAACCCATCATGCTAGACCAGTCCAGACAAGTGCGAAGTACCAAAGCTACACCTCCTCTAGGCAGGAAGAGAGCCAACTGTACCACACTGGCCCCAAAATATGCCAAGACTAGAGCATGAAGATCAAAATAGTAGTGGTGTGCAAAGGAGGACCAGGTGGCCACCTGACAAATGTTGACAGGAGAGACAGATGACTGTTCCACCCACAAAGCTGGTATGGGCTTCTGATGAAAAATGTAAGCGGATTTAATAGTGCTCTCAAGCCAACACACGACTGTTGCCTTTGAAGCACAAGATCCTTCCGGGGCCCTACAAAAAAGGAACAAAGGCAGTTAGACTTCCAAAAGGCATCTATGACCTTCAGATAGTGAGTGATCGAGAACCCTCTTGACAGACTGCTGGTAGTTTGCTGTGCTGCTGCCGCGCTGCCCCCCCCCCCTCCCCCGAGCTGTGCTCTCTAGGAAAGGACAGCAGTTAAATGGTTTGATTGACATGGAAGGGCAAGGAGCATCTTTGGCAAGAAAGAGGGTATGTCCCCTACAGTAGAGAAAAGGCTCCCTAAAGGACAAAGCCTGCAGCTCTGACATTCAGCAGGCAGAAGTGATGGCAACTAGGAAGGCAGTCTTCAGGAAGAGATCCAGAGCATGATATGTTTAAGTAGCTCAAATGGGGCCTTCATGAGGCTCCAGTGCACCAGAGAAAGGTCCCAGGGAGGGACAATGGTATGCAGTGGAGGTCGAAGCGAGCAGACTCCTAGGAAATGGGAGATATCCACGTGAGACACAAGTGAGTGTCCTGCTATTGGATCATGAAAGCAGGTAAGTGACAACCTGTATGCAGAGTGTGTGTTTAGGGCTAAACCCTTATCAAGTCCCTCCTGTAGAAATACCAGGACAGGCAGTATCTTAATGCACCAGGAAGAGTTGTTGCCTAGTGCACTATGACTCAAAAAAGGTGCCATAGATGTAGATGGCCACCATGCCTTGAGAAGGGTGTCTAGCTTATGAGTGTAACCTTTGCGGACTAGATGTTCCCTCTCAAGGACCAGGCAATAAGATAGTAAGATGCTGGGTCATCCATCAGAATCAGGCCCTGCCTCAAGAGACCCTGGTGAGAGCTGAGTGGTAAAGGTGGTGCCACTCGCAGCCAGACAAGGTCAGCATACCACAGGTGCTGAGGCCAATCTGGTGCCACCAGCTGACCACCACCCATGGGGGGGGGGGGAGAATAGGTAGAGCAGCGGTACTACTGGCCATGGTTGGGCCAGTGCGTCTATCCTGGAGCACTGTAATCCTTTTGGTGGCTGAAGTAGGTGGGAAGTTTGGCATGCTGTATGGTGGCCAGATTGAAACTGGATTGACCCCAGACCTGCACTATGTGTTGAGAAGCAGACAGAGCCAGCTCCTACTTGCTGGAGTCCAGGGCATGGCGACTGAGAAAGTTGGCTTGAACATTGTCCACCTCTGCAATGTGCTGAGCAGACAGTGCTTGTAGGCGACTCTTGGCCCAAAGAACGAGAAGAGCCACTTCTGGGGCTTACTGCTCTTGCTTTAAGGCTGTTGGTTATCCACTGGGATTTGCAAGGGTTCCATGATCCTTGTGTTGTCTGGCCCAGGCAATGTGCTCCCAAACCTGAAAGACTGGTGTCCATCGTGACAAGAATCCAATGGGGAACCCCTTGCTTCAGGTGGTCGAGATAGAGCTGCCAGCACAGGATGGAGTAAATGACTCTGGGAAGCA
Source organism: Ichthyophis bannanicus (assembly GCA_033557465.1). Taxonomy (NCBI): domain Eukaryota; kingdom Metazoa; phylum Chordata; class Amphibia; order Gymnophiona; family Ichthyophiidae; genus Ichthyophis; species Ichthyophis bannanicus. The sequence goes on along the minus strand of CM066031.1, from coordinate 1,404,385,393 downwards.
GAAGACAAACCTCATACTCCTGAGAAACTGGGGACTATTGGGACAAAAGAGCACACTGTAGTGGTCTCATGTGAGCTCGAGCCCAGGGGACTAACTCAATTGTGGCTGTCACTGGCCCTAATACCTGAAGATAGTCCCATACTCGTGGGCAAAGCTGAAGCAGCAACAACTGCAGCTGGTTGGTCAACTTCCAGCAACAATCCTCTGACAGGAAGACATGTCCCAGATGTGTGATGAAGCAGGCCCCCAGGAACTCCAGTGATTGTGAGGGATATAGAGTACTCTTCAAGTGATTGACCATTCAGCTAGATGTTTAAGGAATGTCATATGGGATATGGCAGAGGTCCTCTGCAACTTTGCACCAATTAGCCAGTTGTCCAGGTAAGGATGAACACAGATTCCCTGCTTCTGCAAGGCTGCTGCTACCACGATGACCTTGGAGAAGGTATGAGGCGCTGTTATCTGAACAGCAGCACCCAGAACTGAAAGTGGTGCTTGAGCACTGAAACAGAAATAGTTGATCTTAACAACTCAGAATGTGCAAGTAATGCTCTGTCAGATCGAGAGACTAAGAATTCCCTGCTGCTGAGTCTGCATGCAAAAATAAAAGCACCCAGAGCAAGTGACTGATGCCATTGAGGTCCAGGATGGAACAAAAGGAGCCGCTATACTTTGGGATGACAAAGTAAATGGAGTAATGGCCAGAGCCTGCCTGTGGAGGCAACAGATGAGTGAAAGGGGATAGACTCAGGAGTAACATACAGAAATATTTCTTTACAGAAAGTGATAGATGTGTGGAATAGTCTCCCAGTGGAGGTTGTAGAGACTTGCCCAGACCACTACATGCACCATACTCTGCGCCTCAAGACACCCATATCACATCCCTACTAAAAAAGCTCCACTGGCTACTAATTGCCTCTTGGGTTAAACACAAAGTGCTCACTATTTATTTATCTGCATTTATATCCCGCTTTTCACTGGGTCAAAGCGGTGTAACATAACATAGGGGGGGGCAATTTTCAGGGTGGGGCCATCACCAAGGGGCAACAATTAATGATTTGGGTAGACATGGACATGTATACTTCTGCTGAATCTAAGCATTAGGTCATGCGGATGGGGTGGTATTTCTGTTCAGAGATGTTCACGGAAGAGGATTGTCTTCAGCTGTTTCTTAAATGATGTGATGTCAGCGTTGTTCCTGATGTGGTTTGGTAGAGAGTTCCAGAGGGATGGAGCATAAAGTTCGAAGGCTCTGTTGCAGGTCCGTTGTGTGGATTTGGTTCTTTTGTGGGGGACAACGATAGAGTTATTGGAGGAATGTCTGGTTGGTCTGTTGTGGGATGGGCGAGGCAGTAGGGAGTGGAGTGAGGTGTTCCTTGTTTGGTGGATAGTTTTGTGGATGAGTAGGATAGCCTTGTATTTGATTCTTGCTTGTATTGGAAGAAAAAGTGGAGGTCTCTTAGGATTGGGGTGATGTGATCCCGTTTTTTTGCATTCTGAATAATCCTTGCTGTAGTATTTAAAGGCAGTTCGGAGGGGGTTGGTGTGTGAGGCAGGAAGTCCATGATAGATTATGTTGCAGAAATCCAGATGAGGGAGTGTCACAGCTTGCATTACTGTCCTGAAGTCATGAGGTTCTAGGAGGGGTCGGAGGCGTTGAACAGTTTTGGCTTTGTGGAATATCGTCCCAGCGGTTTTGTTGATTTGTTGTTTAAAGGTGAGAGCTTGGTCGATGACGACGCCTAGATATCTTATTTGGGGCTGGATTTGGATTTGTGTGGTTCCCATGTTGAGGTGGGTAGGTGGTTTGAAGTCGGGTTCTTTTGTCACTATAAGGGCTTCGGTTTTCTTTGTTGATGGATAGATTGTTCTCCTGTAGCCAAGCCAGTTGGCCACGTCGTTGAAGCAGGCTGATAGCTGGTCGTTTTTTGGGTTGGTGGTTGTAATCGGTGCATAGAGCATTATGTCGTCTGCGTAGATGTGGAAGTTAATGTTGTGGGTGCGTATGATTGAGCATAGCGGACGGAGATATATGTTGAACATGGCTGATAGGGTGGATCCTTGGGGTACTCCTTGAAGCTGTTGGTAGGGGGGTGAGGTTGTGGAGCGGGTGCGGATCCGTTGCTGTCTGTTGGTTAAATAGGATCTGAACCATTGGAGTACAGTGTCTTTGATTCCAATTGATTGTAGTCTGTGTATGAGGATTTCGTGGGAGATTGTGTCAAAGGCTGCTGATATATCCAGGAAGATCAGGATGTATCCTGATTGTTTCTCTTGGGTTCCAATGATGAGAGTGTTCATTAGAATGGTCATGAGGGTCTCGACTCCATGTAGTGGTCGGAAACCATGTTGCTGCGGGTCAAGTATGTTGGTGTCCAGATGATCTTGAAGCTGGCGTTGGACTATCTTTTCTATTATCTTGGTGGCGAGGGGGAGGCTTGCAACTGGTCTGTAGGAGGTGGGGTCCAGGGGGTCCAGGTTGTTCTTCTTTATGGTTGGTCGAATGATTGATGTTTTGAGGGCATCTGGTATGTATCCTTGTTTAAAGGATTCGTTTAACCAAAGTTGAACTCAAATCCATCATCACAAACATTAATACTACTACATCTCTACTTGACCCCTGTCCAGTAACCTGGATAAAGAACTCCCTACCTGTACTCTCTCAGTTCATCCTCCCAATAATAAACCTCTCCCTAAAAAGTGAATACCTACCCGCTACTCTAAAACACGCACAGATCCGCCCAATTCTAAAAAATACTACCCTTGACAAATCATCACCTAATTCTTACAGACCCATATCGAGTATTCCATTCATGGCCAAATTAATCGAAAAAACTGTACAAATTCAAACACAAGAATTCATTGATAGCTCAGCCCCACTTGACGACCAGCAATATGGGTTTCGCCCCAGACACGGAGTAGAATCACTACTAACAGTGCTAATCAATACACTTGTGAGAGGAATAGACAAACCTAAACAAGCATTCTTACTCATATTCATAGACGTGTCTGCAGCCTTCGACAGTGTTCACCACTCAATAATGATCAATAAACTTAAACAAATAGGTATTAAATCCACTGTCCTAAAGTGGTTTACTTCTTATCTAACAGAACGATCACAAACGGTACAAATCGGTAATCTCTCATCAAAAACATACAAACAAGAACTAGGCCTCCCACAAGGCTCAGCTCTATCAGCGTTGCTTTTTAACATATACCTAAAACACATCTGTACAATATTTAAAAAATTCAATGTCCTCTATCACCTATATGCGGACGACATAATGATGTATGTCCCATTCAAAATCCCAAATATCCCTACACAACTCATTAACGACTGCCTCACTGAAATCAACACCTGGCTAAATGAAAACAATCTGCACATCAATCACTCAAAAACAGAAGCCCTAATAGTAACCAAATGCACAACATTTATTCCCCCCTCGCATATAACATTGCAAAATAATAATATCATACTGAAAACTGAAATACGCTACTTAGGTGTGATACTGGATAAACATCTCAGCATGGACACACATGTAAGAAACATAGCAAAAAAAGTTTACTTTAAACTAAAAATATTAAAGCAACTCCGCCCACTAATGCACTTACAGGACTTCCAACGCGTCATACAAGCAATCATAACCCCACATTTCGACTTCGCAAACCTAACCTTACTTGGCGTAAGCAAGGAAGCCATAAAAAAACTTCAATTAGCACAAAACGCAGCAGCAAGGACCATAACGAAAGCCCCACCTTTCCAACATATAACCCCAATCTTAGAATATCTACACTGGCTCCCGATTCAAAGCCGCATAGAATATAAAACTATATTAACCACCTACAAAGCCATAACAAAAACAGCACCCCTGCCCATAAATAACCTTATCAAAATAGAACCTACACACAATCTACAAAGGAGAGACCAGCTTAATAAACTAACCACTCCAAAAGAATTCATTAGGGCCAATAAATCCACTAACAAAAAAGCCTTCTCCCATGCAGCACCTATCTTGTGGAACACAATCCCAATAGAACTAAGACAATTACCCGACATAATGGAGTTCAGAAAAAAACTCAAAACACACTTATTCACAAAGCATTATGGATCTCTGACCAGCACACCACACACCCCCCAACTGGATAAAGGATAATCCCACCCCGAGTAATACACAACTCATCAAAAGAATGAAGTGATACACCCTAAAACAAAGCGAATAAGTAAATGAAAAACAAAACAATGTATATAGTTTAATTATGTTCATCTGTACATAGTTTACTAATTGTTAATTGTTAATTATTAATTGTTAACTGTATTTACCTAGCTACAAATGTTATATGTAAAAACAGACCACACTGTTTATTGTTGTTATATGGAAACCGCACCTGATCAATGGAAGGAGCGGTATATAAATAATCTGTTAATTAAATTAAATTAAATTAAGATGTGGGTTAATGGGGCACTCAGGTCTTCCTTGGTTTTCTTTATCCATTCCGTAGGGCAGGGGTCTAGCAGGGAGGTAGTGGTGTTCAGACAGGAGATGGTGGAAGATCTCTTCTTTTGAGGTTTCATTGAATGTATTCCAGTCTACGTTTATGGTGGTGCTGGGATATGTCCCTGTGGTTGTAGCGCAGAGGTAAGGTTGTTGAGGTTGCTGGAATTGTTTGTATTGTCGGGCCAGGAGATCCGAGGGGATATCTGGGAGTTGATCGGAAGTGGTCGGTGCCTTCGTCAGTTTTTTGGCAATTTGGAAGAGCTCAAGGTTTGTTTACAGCTGTCGTGATGATTTTGGTGTGGTAGTTTCTCTTCGCATTGTCGGTCTCGAGTGGTAGGTAGTGAGTTCATAGAGGTATTGCTTTTTGTCTATTTCAGTTTTGGTTTTCCTCCATTTTCTTTCTGCTCTTCTAAGTTTTGTTTTTAGTTTCCGGAGGTCAGGGGTGAACCAGCGGGCCTTTGAGGAGATGGGTTTGTTGCTGGTTTTGCTTAGAGTTGCACTGGATGCTGAGAAGATTGTGGTGTTCCAGTTGTTTGAGGTCGTCAAGGTTGTTGGAATTCGTAAGTAGGTTAGGTAGGGTTAGTGTCAGGAAGTCTTCTTTGTTGAATGCTTTGAATCTCCGTGTGTTACTATTCACAAGGCCCATCATCGCCTTACTGCCAATCAACTCCAAACCCTTATCTATAGCCCCAAGACCACCAGACCATGCAGAAACAGCACACAGAACCTCCTCACCCTGCCACCTCAACTATGCAAGAGTTCAACACATCTGCCAAACAGCCTTCATGTTCTATGCCCCCTCCCTTTGGGGCTCCTTACCCCCACTCTTACAGTGCATTCAATCCCACCAAGCTTTCAGAAAGAACCTGAAGAGACCTCTGAGCATTTTGGCACATCCCAACCTGGTGACCCACAGCATGAGAACCCACACCCAGCACACTGTCCCTCTACCTCCACCACCATAATACATGACATTCTCCTGCACTCCCACCTTGTAAATGATCAGCTCTGATAATGTTATAACGTAGAACAAAAGTAAAGTGGCAGGAACCATCTTCTGCTTCTATAAGCAGCTCTCCCTCCTATATCACGCTCACCCAGCCATCCTGACCAGGAGCTGTGATCCCCCTGAAAGAGCTACACTGGCCCTCTTGACTAGGAGCTTCACTGCTGGATACTGGACAGGCACAGGAATCTTAGTGGGAAACCTTCAAGGGGATGGAAGGATACTCCTATGAAGAAAGGCTAAAAAGGTTAGGGCTCTTTAACTTGGAAAAGAGACGGCTGAGCAGAGATATGATAGAAGTCTATAAATTAATGAACGGAGTGGAACGGGTAAACGTAGATCGATTGTTTACCTTATCAGAATATAGAAAGACTAGGGGACATGCAATGAAGCTACAGGGTAAACTATTTAAGACTAATAAAAGAAAATATTTTCACTCAACGTGTAATCAAACTCTGGAATTTGTTACCAGAGGATGTAGTAAAGGCTGTTAATGTAGCTGGGTTTTAAAAAGGTTTGGACAAGTTCCTGGAGGAAAGGTCCATAAACCATTATTAAGGGGGGACCCAGGATATCAATGCTTGAACCAATACAAGCATTGTGGAACCTGTGTCCCTTGGGGAAACTGCTAGGTACATATGACCTAGATTGGCCACTGTTGGAAACAAATACTGGGCTTGATGGACCTTGGTCTGACCCAGTATGGCATATCTTATGTAGGCCTCATGTGAACCCTGAAGACTCCTTTAGAGTTAAACCCCACTGAATCTCCACCGGCAGAGAAGATTTAATCCTTAGCGTGCCTGGCTGCCAGAAGAAGAGAGACATCCATCATCTGCTGGAGACAAATACAGAGGGTACACCTAGAGGATTCTCTTTATATGCCAGAGCCTTGGAATTGATGCTTCAGGCATTCTGTCTCCAACATCTGCTGGCAGGGGGACTTAACCCACTTATCTGGACTGGTCTAGCAGGATGAGTTGGCAAGCACAAATCTCGACTCAGAAGACGAAATTAGACCTTACCTGCTAATTGTCTTTCCTTTAATTCTCTCCGAGCCAGTCCGGCACTTGAGGGTTGTCAACCTTCTCCAGCAGCTGAGGACTGAATGCAGAATCTTTTCTGTGATCTAGTATCTGGCTCCCCCTACTGGCTCACCTCAGTCTAAATGCGATAAGCAGTGAATAAAACCGATAACTCTGAACCCACTAAACGTCCAGAAAACTCAAAAAACAAAAACAAACCTGCGCGGAAGCAAGCCTGCCTCAACCCGGAAGAACATATCCGCAAACAAGACCCCATCGCCTCCGAAAGTTGAAACACATAAGACATCTAGAAATCTCTTTTCTTTTTTTTTTTTTGTATTGTTAACGGAGCGTGGAACCCCCTGAAACCGAGTGAGCAACCTATCCGTGCGGAAACACTGATATATGCTTGTCGAAGCCCACTCCTCACGGTCCCCTGTAAACAGTGAATGCGAATCCGGCCAGAAGATCCACGAAAGCACCTGAGTTAAGACATTAGGACCATGTACCGGGTGGGTTCCGGACTGGCCCGGAGAGAATTAAAGGAAAGACAATTAGCAGGTAAGGTCTAATTGTCTTGTCATCTCTCTGGGCCAGTCCGGCACTTGAGGGTAGTACCAAAAGCAGTATCTATCCCCGGGAGGGACCCGCCAGCCCCGCAATAACAGCCAACGTCCCCACAATAGCATCCCTGCGAGCCTGAACATCTAATCTATAATGTCTGGCAAAAGTGTGCAGCGAAGACCATGTCGCCGCCCTACAAATCGACCGGCGGGATCAAAGCAAACTCCGCCCAGGACGTTGCCAAACCACGTGTGGAATGCGGCTGGAAGCCCCCCGGGAGCGCCCGGCCACACGCTTGATATGCTGCTACAACGGCCTGTTTCACCCATCTAGCGATGGACGCTTTGGAGGCCGCTTCTCCCTTCCGCGGTCCCCCAAACAAAATGAACAGCCTGTCCGTCTTGCGAAACGCCGCTGTGCGGCGCAAATATCTCTTGGAGCACCCTGCCTAAATCTAAGCTCCGGAGTACCGCCTCAATGGGCTGACCTTCTTGCACTGGAAAGGTCGGCAGCGATATAGACTGATTCACATGAAAACGAGACCAACTTGGGAAGAAAGGAGGACACTGGTCTTAACGTCACCTTCTCTGGTGAAAACTGCAGGAAAGGTTTGCGACAAGACAGCGCTTGAAGGTCCGACACGCGCCTCGCCGAACATAAGGCCACCAGGAAAACAGACTTCCAGGAAAGATCCCGGAGGGAGACTTCTTTAGACGGTTCAAACGGAGGCTTTGCCAAAGCCTCGAGCACCAAGTTGAGATCCCAGGCTGGCACTACTGAACGCACCGGAGGACGGATATTCCGTACAGCCCGCAAGAAACGGACCACATCCGGATGAGAGACGAGAAGCCCCCCCCCCCCCCCCCGCTCACCTTGCCCTGAAAACATGCTAGAGCCACCACCTGTACCTTGAGGGTAGCGAGCGCCAACTCCTTAGAGACCTTCCTGCAGAAAAGACAATGTCAGGAATGAGAGCTTTGAGCGGAGGCAAACTCCGCTGTGCGCACCAGCGCTCAAAGACCCGCCAGACGCAAACGTATGCCAGCGAAGTTGAATGTCTCCGTGCCCCTAACAGAGTGGAGACCACCGCAGGCGAATATCCCCGGCTCCTCAACTTGTCCCTCTCAAGAGCCAAGCTGTAAGAGAGAAGCGATCCTTTTTGGGAACCACGAAATAAATCAAGTACCAACCTAAGCCGCACTGGTCAGACGGAACGGGAACCACTGCCTGCAGACGCACCAAACGCTGAAGCGTCTGCGCCACCGCTAGCGCTTTTGCTTGTGATCCACATGGAGACACCACGAATGCCTCCGCCAACAGCTAGGCAAACTCCAGCACATAGCCGTCCCGGATTATTTCCAGGACCCACTGATCCGTGGTTATGCTGGTCCAGATGGATAGAAAGTGGTGTAACCGTCCAACCGGAATCTGTCTGGACCAACGTCCCTTCACTGGGACTTTTTGCCTGGATTCGGCTGGGTGGGGAAGTAACCCCTGCCGAACCCCTGAGCTCCACGAAAGGACTGACCACGGGCGGCTAACTGCCCTCGCGCATAAGGAGCAAATCTCGCACCTCTAAACCTACGCGCCTCCCGGGACAGGCCCCGGAAACCCCCACTGGGTCGCTGGGCCCTCTGGCGATCCTTCGTAAGACGACCACCCTTGGAATCCCCCAGGTCTTTGACAATCTTTTCTAAAGCAGCTCCAAACAGGAGTGTGCCCTTATACGGAAGCTTGCTAAGCCGCGCCTTAGATGATGCGTCCGCCGCCCAATTGCGGAGCCATAAAAACCAGCAAGCCGCTATGACCAAAGCCATGGACTTCGCCAAAATCCGCACGAGATCATAAAAAGTGTCGGCCAAATATGCTGCGGCTGACTCCATTTTTGCGGCCTTCTCGGCCTCTGTAGGGGCACGGAGGGCACCCTGCATCCACTGAATGGACGCTCGGGAAACATAAGCCCCACAGATAGACGCTCGGAGCATCAAGGCGCACATTTCAAAGGTCTGCTTGAGCAGAGTCTCCCGCTGCCTAATCTTGTAAATCTTTGAGGGCCGCTCCGCCCTCCACGGGAATAGTGGTCTTTTTAGTCACCGCCGAGACAAGGGCATCGACCTTAGGCATTTTCAGCAATTCCTGCTCCTCCTGCGGCAAGGGATACAATCGACCGATCACCCTAGCCCCCCGCAAGGTGGCCTCCGGGCATTCCCATTCCGACTCTACCATTTGCTTCATTACTCGGTGTACTGGGAAACACTTCTGATCCGACTTAAACCCCCAGAGGAGGGGATCCGCCAACGGCTGGTCGGGCACCGCAGGCAACTCAATATGTAACACTAACGTCTGGGAGATAAGAGGTGCCAATTCCTCTTTACAGAATACCCTTAAAAAAAAAAAAAAAAAAAAAAAAAAAGGACTCTGATCATCCGCATCCCCCAGCTCACTATCTTCTGAATTCCCCAGCCAGTGATCCATATCGGATTCCACAACCTCTCCTTCCATGGCTGAGGGCGCCGGGTAGGAAAAACCAAAACCAATCGGCATCCCCTGGCGCACCGTGGACCGACTGGGAAGAGCCCTCCCCCAGGTCCCAGGCGGAAAGATCCGCTTCCCGGCCTGAAGCAGTAAGAGAGGCAGGCTCTGCCCCCTGAAACTGCCGCTGTTTCAGGCAATAAGCCCGATGCATCTCCAAAATGAAATCCGCCGAAAACACTGACTGAAAAGCACTCTGAGCTGCTGCCACGTGCAGTGAAGGAGCTTCCTCCACACCCGCCGGCTTTTTTGATTTGCTCTTCTTTTTTGTCGGCTTTTCTGAAACTGCTTCCAACCCCGGCGCCTTATCAGAAATGGCTGCCTTTCCCGCCATTTCAGCCACGCTCTGACCGGCCTTGAGGGAAACACTCGTCTCAGGCCTGCTATCCATGTCGGGGGAGGAACGAGCTACACCCGGGCACTCCAAATAATTCTGAGACCCGCGGTGTCGAAACAAGAACATACCAACACGAACAGACTAACCTGCTCCACACTGTCAGCCGGGCCCGGGACCTGGCGAGGACGACACGCATTCCCGCTGCTAGCGAGAGCGGTCTATCCTGTGCTAGAGAACAGCTCCTTCAGTAGCAGCGTTTGTGCTGCTTCAGACCCGCGCTCCTGCTGCTAGCGGGGGGGGTGGGGGGGTGTCTGATCGAGTCGGAAAGATGCGGTCGGTGTCCGAGGGCTCCCCGCTCCAACGCTAATCAATCCTCCGGTCTTTGCTCCCCAGATTGAGACAGGCTCTGCCTCCGCGGGAATAGCACACGCGGCTGAGTTCTGGCCAAGCCAAGAGCCCCACGTATCTCACAAAAAACAACCCAGCTAGGGCTTTTCCACACTATACCAATTGGAGCCACAGAACCTATCAAACTAAAACAAAAAAGGAAAAGGACAGAAATTAAAGCCTTTAACAGACAGTGCTACCGGGAGCCAGAAAACTAACGTCCCTTCCAGCTGCTGAGGACTGAAAGACTGAGGTGAGTCAGTAGGGGGAGCCAGATACTAGATCACAGAAAAGATTCTGCATTCAGTCCTCAGCTGCTGGAGAAGGGTGACAACCCTCAAGTGCCGGACTGGCCCGGAGAGATGACAAGGAATAATCAGATTTTTGCTGATATGACTCAAGTTCAGTCTGCTTATTGCAAAAGAAGTCTGCTTGTCAAGGTGAAAGGCTAAACATATTTGATACTCAATACTACATTAATGAAAAACGTGGGTTTGCAATTGAAAATTTAGAAGACAATGACCAGTATAGGAATCTACCTTTGTTAACTTTCCTAGGTCGAAGACTGCTTCTTTCAGACTTAAGAAATCTCATTGATATTTATTTATTTATTTTATTTATTTAACAGTTATTTATATACCGCTCTTTCCCTAGTATCAAGTGCGGTTTACATGGAACAGTAGGTTAATTGGTATGTAATATACCAAGTCAGTTTACATAGAACAGATAATTATAATTTACAAGGAATGTTGTAACATTAAAGGTATAACATATTAGAACATATATACATTGTTAGTTTAAATCTATAATCATCATGTGAATGAGAGTGTGGTATGGTTAATAGTGTATTAGTGATATTTATTTTGAAAATAGAGTATGTAATAATAATGTATAAATGTTAGCCTGTATCTATTTGAGTATTCTGTTCTGAGGGTGTATTGTAGTGTAATATGAATAAGTGAGTTTTTAATTTTTTTCTAAATTCCTTTATATCAGATAGCAGGCGAATGTTGTCAGGTAGATTGTTCCAAAGAATTGGAGCAGAGTGTGAGAAAGCTCTCTTATTTGTTTGTTTTCTGGCTTTTGTGAAATCTTTTGGTATTGTTAAGGTATTTAAGTTTCTGCTTCTTTGGGATCGTTTATCGATGTCTATATTAATCAGTGTATTGAGTGCCGATGGTGCAAGATTATTTATAAGTTTAAATGTAGTGACAAGAATTTTATATTTGATTCGGGAGTAAATAGGTAGCCAATGAAGTTCAGCCAAAATTGGTGTAACATGTTCAAGTGGGCTTATATTCATAATCATCCTGGCAGCTATGTTCTGAATTATTTGTATCTTTTTAATATTTTGTTTTGAAATGCCATTAAGTATTGTGTTTGCATAATCAAAATGTGGGGTGATGATAGCATGAATTATATTAATAAAGTCTTGTAGATGAATCAATGGTCTTAATTGTTTTAGTGTTTTGAGTTTGTAATGTATTTTTTTAGTTAGATATTTTATATGTGAATCCATATTTAGATTATTGTCAAGTATTACACCTAAATATTTTATTTCTTTTTTTGTATTTATTTCATGAGTATCTAGTGTGATCGTGTTTGGGGGTATGTATGTTTGATTTTTAGTGATGAATAATATATCAGTTTTAGTAAAGTTGATAAGTAGATTTTGTTCTTTGAGCCATTCAGTTAGTTCATTGAAACATTCTGTTATTTTTTGAAGAGGTGGGTGTGGGATTTCAAATGGGAGGTAGAACATTATATCATCAGCGTAGATATGATAATAAACATTGTGACGTTTAAAGATGTTACAAACTGGTTGTAAGTAAATATTAAATATGAAAGTACTAGCATCTTGTGCCACAAATATCAAAAAAGTTATTCCCCAGCATAAGTTTACATCAAAAGCTGTAGGAGCTGCAACTAGAAGCTAGTTGAGATGAGACAATGAAACTAAATAGAAAGAAAAGACCCCGCCAGATATGAGGGTGCCCCGGGCGCGCCTGCATGATCCTCCCAGGCACAGGAAAGCACTGTGCACACAGTCAAATCAGCAGCAGTCCCAAAGCAGATCTCTAGCTCCCAACTCCTTCAGCGTTTCTCTGCTTGCTCCGAAGAGCAACTCCAGAGGTAGATGTTTAACCCTTTCCAGGCCGAGCCCAAAACTCTCGGGATCCAAAATTCTGACTAAATATTCCTATCAAATGGTATATAATACATGACCATAGAAGGAAAATCACTATTAGAACATATTGAATAAGATGGGTACAATTTTCCTGAAAGATGCAAAAATTAACCCGGCTGCAGAATGGATTAAAAATTTAAATTAGGCCTTCAAAGGGTTAAAGGGCTCACAGACCCTGCTGGGTATGAGGGTGCCCCGGGCACGCCTGCCCGATCCTCCCAGGCACAGTTTTGGTGCTGGGAGCGACGTTTTTTCTTCGGTTTCCATGTAAATGTGTCGTAAACTATGAGGGGGATTCCTTTGTTTTTGTAGATGTTTCACAATTAGAGAGATTTGTTTTTGATCGCTCCAATATAAGGGTAGGGGAATGATTTTGGGATGTGAAGTATCCTTCTCAATTGGCTTACGTGCATCGTAGCCTTGTTTTCTTGTATTATTGGTTATGTCGTCCTATTTCTGCTTGTATCTCTTGATGTGGACTTTATCCGTGCTACTTTGTTTCTTTGACTGGTTCATTCTGTATTTAATGATTTACTTTGTTATGTTTGCTGAATTGTAATTTCATGCAAAAATCAAATTTAAAAAAAAGCAGCGATAATTCTTAATGCTACAGACTTTAAAGCAGTCAGACATTCCACAGCTGTCTAAATTAATGGTCCAATTAGCATTAGATTTAGGTAGGGAATGGTTGTTAAAATGCTCCAAGTCAGGGATGTTTTATTTCTGAATTGTAAAATAAGAATGTTTCCTGATGTGGCCAGGACCACCCAGAAGAGGGAGAAGCAACTCTTAAGATATCAAGTCTTGCACTTAGATGCTACCTTTTGATTGTGGTATCTTTGTAAAACGTTTGGTTGTATATCAAAGCAAAGCAATAGGTATATTTTCTTATGATCCTACCCATCCAATTTCATTCATTTCTGCAAAAACAGTAGCTCTGGATATGTAATACTAATTGCCTGTGGACTAATGTTTTTCCTGCCTTGTTCTATTCCTGTTGGCTGAATTTCTCTAAAGCCATTTTCATGTTGCCAATTTGAAGGAAAATCCCTAAAATTAAAAAGAGTTTGAACTTCTAGGGAATAACGATTGTGTGTATAACAGTATGTCATGCTAGACAAATATGAAAATATAACCCTCTTAATTCCTAACACCTATGAAACCTTAAAATGTACATAACTATATACAATATACAACATATTGTTATTGTTACTATTATACTGTTATGTCACTTATATTGTTCCTTGTAATTCGATGTTCCATGTAAAACAGACCCGATCTGTGCAGTTCTTGTTCTCTGTAAACCGCAACTGATCTATGGAAGGTGCGGTATATAAATGATTGTTTAAATAAATAAAATAAGACTGCTGTTTGAGTTTTCCATATACATAATACAATATATTGTTTGATTAGATTTAACCCTTTCAGGAGAATTTTGGTGTGCTTTTTGGACTATTTATAAACTAGGCACCTTTGGATTTTTCATAGTGCCCCATTATTGTATTTAACGTTTTTTCTATACCACCTTTACAAAGATTAAAGCGGTTTACAGTATAACAATGTTTTACAATTATAACATGGGGCAGATACAAATTAACAGATGTCATACAGTAAAGCTTGCTATAAGGATAACATATAGCCATAAACATTCTGGCTGTTTAACCTATATACAAACTATGTACAAGGTGTGTAAACAAGCATATATCAAATTGGGAAGGTTGAGTATAAAACAGGTTTAGACATGAGTGCTAGTTTAGGTTGTTAGTATTTGATGCATGTCAGATTTTCTGAAATTACTCCCACCTATATGCTCTTCTGCAACCAGATGGGGACATAAGTTTTAGACCATGTTTTTAACCCAGTCCTTTTTTGGTATACCCATCATGAGTATGCATGAGAGCTTCACATACATGGCCACCACTGTATGCAGATTTGTTATGATGTACCAAAAAACCTAAACTTTCCCTGGGTGACCAGATTGAGCAGCACTGGTCTAGACAACAGCCCTGTGATGGTGTATTTGTCTAGCACCACTTACGTTCTCCATGCGAGCAGTATTCTTTCTCCCACATACCACCTCATCATGCTTGGTGGTAATATCTTTGCCTTTTCCAGCAAATCCCTTTTTTGGGGTTGTAGTAGGTTTATCTGAAAGAAAACAAAAATGAATGACGCAGGTGACTGCAAAATTGTTAATACCACCACGGTTTACTTTTTCTAAATTGAAATGAAGTCAGCCAGTAGTTCCCACTTCCACATCGACTATTCACAGGTCTCAAGTTGTACATCGTATGACTGAAGGAGGTGTTAACATTTGCTACATTCACAAAAAGGCTCCATTCCTACTAAGAATGTTAGTATTACATGATTAGCTGGTATGATACAATTCAGTCTTGAGTGTTGCTGTTTAAACTGTTCAAAATGTTAGCTCTTACAACAGCAGAAGCTGTGCCCTGTAGGCTCCACCTCAGCTACTGCCTTGTTGCAGAGGTGAACTGCAAGGGTTGCAGCCCATTTATTTATTTAACTGTATTTATATGCCGCCTTATCATACAATCAAGGCGGAAAAAGAAACAAAACAGACAAAAACATAATGAGAGTGAAAGATATACAGGAATGAGATAAATGATTTGTAAGACAAATATAATTAAAACAAATAATCATTGAACATTGCACATTCATCATTATCACAAGACATGTGCTAAACTACAATGTAATATAGAATAAAATACATATGATACTATAAACTACTTAAAGAACTTTACGTGGTGGGAATGTATGTCAGACAATTACAATATAGGTCCATAATGCTCAATGAAAAGCAAAGTTTTTAACAGTTTATGGAAGTCTAAGTTCAGTTGATGATCTCAATTCGTCTGGTAGAGAATTCCAGATTATTGGGGAAGCCAAAGAAAATGCTCTCTGCAGTATCCTTTCGCAAAGTTTTGAAATTAAAAGAGCTTACTCTATGAGAAGTTCCCTTTCTTCTTGGTCTGGAGCTGGGGTCAAGAAGAATGAGGGAGTGAAGACTGTTAGCTGATATATGATGTTTTATTTTGAAAATGTTAATTGTTTTATATTTTATGCATAAACTGATTGGGAGCCAATGAAGATCCTTCATAACTGGAGTAATGTGGTCATGGATAGATGTTCCAGATATAATACGGGCTGCTTTGGCTCTTCCTGCTGTTCCCATACTTATGGCACGAGTACAGATAACCATTAGCAAGCACTGTCTGGTGTAACTAGTAATTTCAAATCATTTAAAACCCATCCTGGGTCAGACCAAGGGTCCATCAAGCCCAGTATCCTGTTTCCAACAGTGGCCAGTCCAGGTCACAAGTACCTGTCAGATTCCAAAAAGGTATCCAGACTCCATGCTGCTTGTCCAGTGGGTAAACAGTGGTCCTCTAACCGTGGTTTATGGACTTTTCCTCCATGAACTTGTCCAAACCTCAAATCCAGCTACAAACAGCTTTTACTATACACTCTGGTAACGAATTCCATATTTGATTAATGTTGAATGAAAAAAATTCTCCATTAGTCTTAGTCTTAAATGTGCTACATTACAGCCTCATTGCATGTTCCCTAGTCTACTTTTTGAAGGAGTAAATCACCAATCTACATTTACCTGTTCTACTCCATTCATTTTAAGAACATAACATAAGAGATGCCATACTGGGTCAGACCAAGGTCCATCAAGCCCAGTATCCTGTTTCCAACAGTGGCCAATCTAGGTCATACTACTAGTAAGCATTTATAAAGTGCTACCAGGCGCATGCAGCACTGTACAATGAAAACACAAAGACAGTCCCTGCTCAAAAGAGCTTACAAACACAAAGAAAAGGAGTAGAAAAAAAAAAGATAAAATGGGCAAAGAGACAACGGCAGGAGACACAGGACAAAGAGGTAAGAACAAGTGTAAGAGGAAGAAAGGTGAAATAAAAGAGGGGGAAGGAAGGAGAACAGCAAAATCAAGAGAAAGGCAGAGGCGAAAAGATGAGCTTTTAACTTGTTTTAAGATGGGCAAAGATGCCTAACGTATAGACAAAGGAAGTTTATTCCAAGCATAAGGAGCAGCAAGGTGAAAGCAGAATCTGAAGTTGGCAATAGAGAAGGGCATAGCAAGAAGCAACTAGGTCATACGTACCTAGCAGTATCCCAAGGAGACAGGTTCTACAATGCTTGTATTGGGTCAAGCATGGATATCCTGGGTCCCTTTTTAATAATGGTTTATGGACCTTTCCTCCAGGAACTTGTCCAAACGTTTTTTAAACCCAGCTACACTAACAGCCTTTACTACATCCTCCAGTGACAAATTCCAGAGTTTGATTACATGTTGAGTGAAAAAATAGTCTTATTAATCTTAAATAGTTTACCCTGTAGCTTCATTACATGTCCTAGTCTTTCTATATTCTGATAGATTGTTTACACTATGTTTACCCGTTCTACTCCATTCATTAGTTTATAGACCTATCATATCTCCCCTCAGCGTAGACCTCGTGTCTCCCCTCAGCTGTTCTTTCCAAGATGAAGATCCTCGCAAGGATTTGTTGCTCTTTGCACCTTTTCTAATTCTATATCCTTTAAGATATGGTGACCAAAACTGCACACAATATTCAAGGTATGGTTGCACCATTAAACAATAGAGGCATTATAAAATATCCTTTGTTTTATTCTCCATTCCTTTTATGATTGCCAACATTCTATTTGCTTTCTTGCTGCCACAACACACTGGACAGAGGGTGTCAACATATCCACGCTGACACCTAAATACTTTTCCTGGGCTGTGGTTCTTAATGTAGAACCTTGCATTGTGGAACCATAGTTTGGGTTGTCTTCTCTAAGTGCATAACTTTGTACTTGTTCATATTAAATGTTTACTGTTGGGATGCCCAGTCTCCCAATCAAGGTCTTGTAATTGTATTTAACACCCTCATGTTTTAATATATTAATTTCATATAGTTTACAAATTTGATCACTTATTACTATTTCTAAGTTATTTATAAATATGTTAGAAAGCTGCAAGTCGGGAGGTGATGTCACTGGGCAAGATGGCTGACTAAACCGGAGCTCCTGCAGACCTGCAATAAAGCTAAAACTAAGTGCAAGCCCCAGGAAAAACTGCTAAAGTGGTGCTGGAGGGTATACCACAGAGGCATGGTGGCAAAGTCAAAAAAGCAAAACCTGGAGTCTGTATATACTGGAACTGCAGCAGCAGCAAAAAAAAAAAAAAAAAAAAAAAAAAAATATGGATAAGATGGTGGGTGCGGCAAACTATTCGGCAGGGATCCAAAGCCCAAATGCCCCAGCAGCAGTAGAAGTGGTGGCGAAGACAGCTAGCCCAGAGTTGGGGACTGTAGGAGATGCACCAATGGTTTAAAGAATTAAAGTTGGACATTGCATAGAAGGCCTACACTGTGGGCTAAGTGAACTTTGTCAAAGGGTGGTGGAGTCAGAGGAATGCATAGAAGTGAATGTAGAAAGTCTAGGAATGCTGTAATGCAAGATGGAGGCCATAGATCAAATGCATGCAGAGCTGGAAGATAAACCTGAATATTTGGAGAACAGGTCCAAGAGAAACAACTTGCGCTTTCAGGGTGTGGTAGAAACAAAAGCCTACAGCAACTGCAAAGAGGTTGTACAAAACATTGCAAAGGTTTTATTACAAGAGGCGGATCTTCTTCTGGATCAGATCCAAGAATTGACCAGGCACGGAGCATTGCAGTGTACAGGTCCAACATGCCCTGGGACATTGCTTGTTTTCATGACTTTGGGAAAAAACAAGTGGCCCTTCAGGTGAGAGTACATGGTGCCCTTGCATGGGAGAGCAATAAAGTAGAAATATTTGCAGACCTGGCCCAACTGATACTGCAAAAGCGCAGGAGGTTGCAAGATATAACGTCCAAGCTGCAAGAAGAGGGCATAAGATATACTTGGACTTTAACTTTTAGTCTTTGCTTTGAGGAGAGAGAATATGTATTAAAACACAGGAGGTGGCAATCCATGCACTTGCAGCAGCAGGCATTGAAGGACTAGCATTGGAACCCAAGCTAGATGTGGGGAAATGCACAGGCCTGCCAAAATGGCAGAGAGCAACTCATGGCAGAAGAGGCTACAAAGGCAGTCTGGGAAAGATGGCTCCAATGCCATGGAGAAGGCCCCCACTTGAGACAAATACCTGTGAGACAGATATAACAGTGTCAGGGAAGCAACATTGTGGGTCTTTGGACAATACTTATTGGAGATGGCTTGATGTGATGTAACATGAGCGTCCACAATAGAAAAAAAAAGGGCGGAAATAGTAATATGTATAGTCAACTATTCAACAAACTAAGGTTTGAAGGGCTTAATATCAATGGAGTGGGGTGAGAGGAGGGGGAGGGAACGGGGAAAGGAACATAAGGGGGAATTAGGAGGAATTATTGGGGGGGGGGGGCGGCAAGCTGTTAGCAGGAGAAAGGGGAGGGCGAGTTGAGGAGCAGGATGTCTGCTACTAATGTCCTGTGAAGGGAGGAGAGCAGAATAGTATGGAGGAGGGGGGGTGTCCAAGCAGAGATAGTTATGAAAGAATAGGGGATACAATGATGGGAGAGCTTAAAATTGTAACCCTCAATTTGTGAGGTTTGAACTCCTTTCAAGACAGCTATTGGATAAAGAGACAAGGCAAAAAGCAGATATTTAGTTAGTGCAAGAAACACAGGAAGCATGAACATTTAATGAGACTAAAGGGCTATGCTACGGGACTCTGCATCCAATCTGGTGGAGCAGAAAAAGGTAGGAGTGGCAATTCATTGCCAATTTTTTTTTGAGGGTGGAAATAGAAGAGGTAGTGAAAGACAAGGGAGATACCTACTAGCACATGTAAAGAGGAGGAGTGGCTGTGAAAGCTATTTACGCACCAAATGGAAATCAGGAAGAATTCTTTAGGGAAGTAGAGAAGCACAGATGACTTGGGTGAGGGAGGAGTGGTCTAGTGGTTAGGACAAGGTACTTCAGGCCGGAGGTTCAAGTCCCACCTGGGGACAGCAATCTCAGGCTGGAGGGACTGGGATTTCTAGTCCTATAGGCACTCCTTGTGGTCTTGGGCAAGCCACTTAACCCTCCATTGCCCATGTTCCCTGTAAGTATTAGCGTATGTGTCTCATATCCCCTCGTGTTAAATGTAACCCCTAATTGACCACTTTGACCCGGTGAAAAGCAGGATATAAATACAGCTAAATAAAATTATGTGGAGGAGACTAATTTAACAATGGAACTGGGGAAAGATGCACAGGGGGAGGAGAGGGACAGCAAGTGGACTGGGCTCAGTTCTAGCTGTTATATAGGCCTCAGACTTGGATGCCTGGTGTTTCCTAAAACCTGGGAAGCAGCAATTTACTAATTACTAACCAGTCCATGGAACATATTCCAGAATTAAGTGTTATGGGTGGGGAAAGAAGGGTTGGAGATTGCAAGATGCAAGCATAGAAACAATAACTTGGTTGGCTCATGCACAAGTGAATCTGCAGATTCCAAGGGGGTGAGCGAGGGGCAAGATTCTGGCTGCTTAATGACTCCCTCCTAGAAGACACTAGAGACTGAGAAACTAATACCAGAACACTTTAAGGAAAACAGTGGTGAGGGACATTTTAATTAAATGGGGGGGGGGGGGGGAATGCAGAAAAAATGGTAAAATACAAACATATAAATTGTGCAGCCAGCTTCATTCATAGGAGCTTGCAGACACTGGAGACAAGAGGGGAAGCCTCAGAGGTCAGGTCCTAGCCCAATTAAATGCTGTTGAAGCTGCAGATATCCACTACAAAATGCAGCTAGCCAGACAGGAATATTTTGAAAGTAGGAACAAAACTGGCAAATATCTGGCATGTCAATTATGGAAGCGTAAACTGCTGTTACACATCTCAGCTATAAGGGGAGGGGAGAACAGACACATCCACTCTGTGGAAGACAGGGCAGAATTTGTTAAATTCTATAAACATCTATATTCGGCACCACTCCCACCACCTGCAGAACACCTTTTTGGCCTGAGCGGTATATCAAATTTAAATAAACAAAAAACAAATGGAAAGCTCATGTCTGCAGTTTTTTCAAAGTCCAGAGGAGCAGAAATACTTAAAGCAGTGACTACTGTAGAGGTCATGCAAGCTATAAAAGAATTGAATGAAAACATCCCAAGCCTCAGATTCACAACACGCTTCTAAGCTAGGAAACTTATTGCAGATTTCTCTAGCATGGCTTTTTAATGAACCCAGGGAGGAGGGAATACTAGCAGGTACTATGAGATGGGTAGGGATCTCCTTAATCCCTAAAGGGAAAGGATCAGCTGAACTGCGCTTCCTACAGACCCATCTTGTTACTCATAGATGCAAAACTTCTGGCCAAGGTCTCAGCTTGCTGCTTAAATCAGACTCTTGAGCTTGATTCATGAAGACCAGGCAGGTTTCATGCCAGGGAAACCGGCAAACCATGTTCATAAGATTCTTATTTTATATGGGAAGCTAGATGTCCAGAACCAGCGCTGGTCGCACTGGACACTGAAAAATCTTATGTGTCCTGGGACTTTATGATCCAAGTGTTAGGTAGGATGGTATTTGGGGAACACTTTATATAGTGTGGGTCCAGGCCCTTTACTGTAATCCATGGGCATGTGTGAAAGTGAACGGTAGATACTCAGTTCTTTCCCTTGGATTAGAGCAAGCCAGGACATACAAGGCATTAATATAGGGGGTCAAGATCAGGGCATATCACTATTTGCTGACAATGTCATCATGGCAGTTACCAGCCCAGCTTTTTCACTGCCAATTATGTGGAAACAGAGGATGGGAGGCTATAGGGATTTCAAATAAATTGGGACAAATCTACCATTCTTAACCTCACTATCCCAGACACCCTGAAGAGGCATTTGTAGTCTAGTCTACCATTCAAATGGGTGGAGCATATGCACTATTTTGGAGTATGTATAGGAAAAAAGTATACTGCTGTATACATTAAACTACCAAAAACTAATACAACAGGTGGAACCTCTGTCTAGTTGGAGAGGTAAACATCTCACATGGCTGGGTAGGATTGTGGCAGTTAAAATGAAGCTATTGCCATGTTTCATGTATCTCTTTCAAGTCCTCCCAATTGAAGTGCCTTATAGGATATCGAAACAAATACAACAGCAAATCTCCTGATCTGGGGAGGCTGGTCCCCTCGGGTCGCTAGAGCAGTTATGCAGGTACCTCTTATTGAGGGGGGACTGGGGCTTCTCAACTTGTTAAAATATTATTAGGCAGTACAGTTAAAGACCATCTATACAGTACATGGCTAAAAGATAGGACGCAATGGGTAATCATAGAAGGGTCAGGGCAATGTCCAAAATCATTGGGAACCTTAATATGGAGAAGGGGACAGCAGTGGGGCACAATCCCGTTTGCATGTTTTACAATAGGACTGAAAGAACCACCACCCAGTGTTAGCTGGGAAATCAGTGTCAATTATGCCAGAGCATGTTTCCAAATTGGGAAGTCCCACAACAGCAGATTTTGGAGAGACCGCAGGCAAAAGGGCTCATATGGGTATCAACTACTCCATAGTGGAGGAGTGTGGCATTTGAAGGCATACGGGATCTATATCACTTGGGAGAACAAAACAGATATAGCTACAGAAGCAAACACAGGAAGAGATCAGAAGAAAGAAGAAGGAGTTGTTTGAGGGTGTCTTCTGGGTGGGAAAGGAATTATTTCAAAGTGCTATAGAGGACTAATGGGGAAAGAAAGACTAAACTGGGCTATGGTTATTTACATTCTCTTATATACCACGCTATTCTGCATCAGTGCAGTTTACATTGAACAAACTGAAATTACATTGAACAGGGCATTATACACTTGGAGATAACTATTTTACAGGGAACATGGGCTATGGAGGGTTAAGTGGCTTGCCCAAAAACACAAGGAGCACCTGTGGGACTAGAAACCCCAGTCCTTCCAGCCCAAAGTTGCTGTCCTCTAGTGGAATTTGAGCCCCCGACCTTCTGGCCTGAAGTACCTGCCCCAACCACTAGGCCACTCCTTCACTCCAATGGTTAAATGGAAAACAACCCTGGGCATCACATGGGATAGGGAAACCTGGGATATGAGAAACTATGGCATAATGAAGCTTTCAATAGCTACTAAAATATTAGAAAATGGCTACAAAGTACTTCTTAGATGTTATTTAACACCAGTAAGGCTGTCACAGGCAGGAATACTGGGAGCAGGGGGACTGTTAATGTAGAGGAAGGGAACATGCTGTCACATGTGGTAGGACTAGAGTGGTGCAAAGATATTGGGAAATGGTGCAAAGGTTGTTGGAAGAGATGGAAGATACCAATGCAACCTGCAATATTTCTGCTTCACCAGAAGTCAAAGGTGGTACCAAAGCAGCACCAAGGAGTGGTGGCCCAGTGTACAATAGCAGCCAGGTCTGAAATAGCTACATACTGGAATAAATCCACCCTACCAGGGCTTGCTAGTTATAAACAAAGGCTTTCAGACCTTTAAAAGCTTTATAATTTGAAAGCTTTAAAAAGGATGGGAAAAAAAAATTAACACTTAGAATTGTGTATAGCAGTGGGTATCTCAATAAGGGGAGGATGAGATGAAAAGCATTCAGGGGAGGAAAATCCTGGCTACATGAGATGTAGAAGATTACAGCAGGAGGAATAGTGTCAATGTGACATGACTGGGAGGGAGGGGGATAGTTGAAGTCGTAAGGCTGGCAAGGGCTTCGGCCTCATGTTATGATTTTATTGAAAAATTTAATATACAGATTTAAAGTGGGGGGGGGAAGCTGGAAGTCCAGCACAGATCCCTGGGGTACTCTTATTCACCTTTCTCTATTGAGAAAATTGGCCATTTAGTCCTACTCTTAACCAGTTCCCAGTCCCAATAGTACATTAAAAAGCCATGAAATAGGGACTTCCGGTGACGTCACCGAGCGGGATGGCGGCGAAGTAACCGAGCTCCGCTGCCAACGCCTGCAAATCGGGCAAAAAATCCCCCCCGAATTAAAAGGCACATAAGCGGGATGTAGGGGATATCAGAGCCGCTGCTCCCCACAATCAGTTGAGCCCGACATTGCAAATAGCGGCCCGACCCGGAGCCGCGGGAGCCAGCGGAGTGCAGGGCAGAGCGGAGGTGCATGCGGTACGGCAGCACAGTGGAGGTGAGAGCCCTGATATGAACGCGGCTGTTTAACACTCCGGAGCAGAAGCGTGGCTCAGCACTGGGAGGTCGGCAGCAACAGCTACTGAGTGGAGGCAGCCCGGTAGGAGAAGACGGGCAGGGGAGTGCGCTGGGGCTCCGGGGCTCAAAAAAACGCCACGTGGTTGTGGGCAGAGAAGGCCAATTGTGACACAGCGTGGAGGGGGAGACAGAATAATGCCTGCAAGGAAGCTGAACTGCTGAAGCAAACTGCAGAACTGAAGCGGCAGACTGTTAGAGATGTCCCTGAGCACGGCGGATGAGTAATCGATTGGAATCCCGAGCAGAGCTAGAGGGGCAGTGTTCTAGAGCCGGTCAGGCCCGAGTGGGTGAAGAGGTGTAAGCAACAAGGACAGAGCTAAGTGCAGGAGTCCCCAACTATCCACGAGCTGCAAAGTGCCTGAAAGTCTGGATCCATAGACCCAGCCCCTGCTGTTTGAACATAGAGATCTGCCACCTCCTATACCGAGTGCCATATAGTACAAACAGCAGAAGGCCTGCTCAGAGGAGTACGGCGTAGGGACTTCTGGGACCCCGGCAACCTTGTGAGTGTTGAGCTAATACGTCGGGTGGGCGGCAGAGCTACCATGGAGAAAGGTAAAAGTGGACCCTCAGTCAAGAAGAAGCTAGCTGAGTTCCGCTCCACCTATGCTACAGTCAAAGGCGGCAACGAGGGAGATAAGGGAGGCAAATCCCCCCCCCCGGCGCCCACTGAATCAGAACCGAGGGTGGAGACTGAGAGCAATTCAGAGTTCAGGAGCATGCTGAAGGACTGGCTCGTTGAATTGAAAGAGGAAATTAAGTCCGAGCTTAGTGGGGTGAAGGAGTTAAAAGAGACAATTCAAGCACTGCGACAAGAGATAGTGGATTTGGGCAACCGTGTAGAAGAAACGGAAGGCCGTGTGGAACAACAAGGTGAAGCCGTAGAAGAGCTCCAAAAAGGATGGGAAGAACACTCATGTGGCCTACGTGACCTGCAGGTGAAACTGGAGGACCTCGAAGATAGATCAGGGAGATGCAATATAAGGGTACGAGGCCTCCCGGAAGAGCCACAATACAAGAATTCAGAAGAAGTGGTGGAAAAAATATTCACCTTGCTGCTAAAGTCGGTGGCTACAGGGGAAGACGAGACTGGAGCGACAATGCGGATAGAGCGAGCACACAGAAGCTTGGGCCCGATAAGGGACAACAAGCCTCGTGATATCGTAGTTTGTCTCAGTTCGTATAAGAGCAAGGAAATAGTACTGTGGGCGGCAAGAACACTGAAACAGTTTGTCTGGGAAGATCATAAGTTAGAATTCTTTCAGGACTTATCTCCCGGAACGTTGCAACGCAGAAGAAACCTTAAAGAAGTGACGGAATATCTACGACAGGAAAATTTGCGCTATAAATGGCTATTTCCATTTGGACTGCTGCTTACAGTTAAGGGCAGATCACGACGAGTGCAGTCAAGCGAGGAAGCGTGGACAGCATTAAGAGAGTTAGGTGCCACACACCTGCCAGAGGGCACACAGACATCCAATGGACGTACAAAAAACACAGGGACTCCAGCAACAAATTGGAACGTACAGCGCTGGCACAGAGCTCCAGTTGGAGGGAGAAGATTGGCGAGACTGAACCGCGGGAGTGCCAGAACACCGTCTGCAACCACTGAAGCGAGCTGAGCTTAAGACTTTACATGCAGTCTTGACTAGAGTGAAGTGTAAGGGGTTGGGGGGGAGTGGCGGGGAGGGGTGGGTGGGGTAGACAAGTAGGGGGTAAGGAAGAAGGGGGATGGGTGGGGTGAGACGGGGGAGGTGGGTGGAAGGGAAAGGGCAGGCTTAGGCTCGATTGATAGTCACGAGTAAGGAGGTCATGACTCCCGTACGGGAGGCAGGTCAGGGGTGGGAGTTGGGGAGGACGGGGGGTGGGTTAGAGTGGGGGGAGGGAGGGGGGAGGATGGGAGGGGAAGGGGTAGGGTGGGCTGAGGGGGCACAAGGGGGGAAGAGTAGGACACCGGTGATTTGAAAATTGTCACCCTAAATGTGAAAGGTTTAAATTCACCCTTCAAAAGGCAGAAACTGTACAGGGAAATAACTAGGCAAAGAGCCTCATTGGTCCTCTTGCAAGAAACTCATTTATTACGCAGACACGAATCATTAGTGAAGCCCAAAGGATACACTGAGTTAGTGTTTGCTTCTAATCTGCGGGAACGCAAGAGAGGGGGGGTGGCGTTGCTGGTCAGTGGGACACTCAAAGCGGAGATACACACAGTAATTCGGGATAAAGGAGGTAGATATCTATTGGTGCGAATGAAGATCGGGGATGAATGGTTTTGTGTAACTAATGTGTACGCTCCCACTGGGGCACAAAAAGATTTTTGGGAGAAGTGGATGAGAAAATGAATGCATTAGGCGAGGGAGTGCGGATATGTGGTGGAGACTTCAATATGACTTGGGAGGTGGGGAGAGACTCCACGGGGAAGGGGGAGGGGAGGCGGGCAGATAGGAGTAGGTACCAGCAATTTATAAGGGCTAATGAGTTCATTGATGCCTGGCGCCTGCTTAATCCTAGTCGGCGTCAGTACTCCTTCTGTGCAGTGCACGGTACGTATTCTAGGATCGACAATATCTGGGTTGGGAAGGAGATTGCAGGTAGGATTATTGAAGGAGAGATGGAGCCGATTACGTGGTCCGACCACGCACCAGTGCGGGTGATATTGAGGGGGCGGGGAGAAGATAGGGGAACCCGCTTCTGGAGATTGAATGAGGCTCTTTTGAGTGATGCTAGGGTGGTGCAAGATGTACGAAGATTGATACCGGAATATTTCGTGCAGAATGCTACGGGAGACGTTCGACAGGGCGTGGTGTGGGATCCTTTTAAGGCGGTGCTCCGAGGCACATTAGTTAAATGGGGAGCGAGAATAAAGAGGGAAAGGGAGGAAAAGGAGCTCCACCTACGGCTGAAACTGGCGCAACTGGAAGAGGCCGATGCGCGCGGTGCCGACAGGCAACTGAGAAGAGAGGTCCTCGAGACTAGGGCTAAACTAAATGCGCTAGCAGCAGATAAAATTCATTATCGGCTACAACTACTACGACAGGAGTTTTTTGAGGGAGGAAATAGGGCAGGGAAGTATATGGCGAGGAGACTGAAGCAGAAGCAGACTATGTCCTGGATTGTGCAGATTAAGGGGAGGGGGGGGTCACTAGAGATGAGCAGAAAATCCGGGAAGCCTTTGTGGAGTACTACAAGGGCCTATATGAGGCTAAATCGGATAGGCCAGAAGACGAGATGAGGGACTACTTGGCGACTACCGGACTTCCCCATTTGGAAGAGGGGGAAAGAGAGGCGCTAGAAGGGGAAATACAAGCGTCAGAGGTGGCAGGGGCGATTAGGGGTCTAAAAACAGGGAAAGCTCCCGGCTTAGATGGGCTGACAGCTAGCTTTTATAAAAAATTTGTGGGAGAGCTGGTGGGGCCCCTGACAAATCTCTTTAATATCCCGAGGGCGGGGGAGCCTTTGGCGGAAACAATGGGATGGGCGGGCATAACGCTGATTCCTAAATCGGGCAAGGACCCGCTAGAGTGTGCGTCGTATCGGCCAATATCATTAATCAATACTGATGCGAAACTATTGGCTAAAGTGTTAGCGGGGCGCCTTAATAAACTGTTGGGGAAGCTGGTGCACGAGGATCAGGCGGGGTTTATACCAGGGAGGCAAGTGGCGGACAACATTCGGAAAGCGCTGAATGTGATTTGGTCCGTGAAACGCAATCCAGAGCCAGCACTGCTGGTATCGTTGGATGCAGAAAAAGCCTTCGATCAAGTGTCGTGGAGATTCTTGTTCTCCGTCTTGGAGCACATGGGGTTCGGGAATGGGTTTGTTGGCTGGATTAGAGCATTATATGAGAGACCGTCGGCCTGTGTGCGTATAAATGGAGGATATTCAGGATTCTTCCCGCTGGGGAGGGGGACGCGACAGGGGTGTCCACTCTCACCGTTACTGTTTGCCTTATCGTTGGAACCGCTAGCAGGGAGAATTCGGCAGAATGTGGACATTAGGGGGGTGATTGTGGGACAGAGGGAGTACAAATTGGCAATGTTTGCTGACGATATCCTGCTTATGGCTACTAGGCCGCAGGACACGGTACCTGCAATCATGAGGGAGGTGCAGGAATATGGGGAACTGGCGGGTTTCACGATCAATTGGAATAAGTCGGAAATTTTGAATTTGTCGGTAGGGGAAGAGCAGCAAGCGGGCTTACGTCAACAATTTACATTTCGGTGGGCGATGAGATCTATTCGGTACCTTGGGGTATCTATAGGGCGGGACCTGCTGGATCTCTACGAGCTGAATTACCCGAAGATATTTGGGCAAGTAGAGGCACAATTGGGAGCCTGGAACAGGGGGTTCATATCCTGGATGGGGAGAGTGGCGGTGGTGAAAATGATGTTGCTCCCCCAATTCCTTTTTCTTTTTCAAGTGCTGCCAGTGGCCATACCAACTAGGACACTGGCTCGACTACAAAAGCAAGTTGGGGGGTTTATATGGGGGAATAAAAGGCCCAGGGTGGCAGCTAGAACACTGCAAGTGGCTAGGATAGAGGGGGGTATGGGGGTCCCCAATTTCCGGAAATATTACGTGGCAGCACAGGTGCAGGCGATATACTCGTGGTTGAGGGAACGACATAAACACTGGGTGACGATGGAGGAAGCGGGACTTCGACCTGGGGAGCTGGAACGTCTTGTCTGGGGGGGGAAGGGAAGTAAGGGAGACAATCCTATGGTGGGGCATACGATGGGGGTGTGGCAGGCACACAGGAGGAAGTTGATTGGGGAGAAGAGGTGGGCGCGTGGGATGTCTTTGCTGGCCTGCTGCGAAGAGGGCATAGGACCTGATGTGATGGTCCTGACCAGATGGGCACAGCAGGGGTTGCAAAACGTGTCTCAGATAGTTTTTGGGCAAGGGATAAGAGAGTTTGAGGGCGTCCGAGATCTCTACCGGTTGAAAGAAACAGACAGGTACCACTATCTACAATTGGGTTCACTCCTTAGGCAAAGAAGACAATGGCACGACATTTTGCAGGAACCAGGTTGGTTTGAGGGCAGTTGTCTGGGCTCGCTGGGGAGGAAGGGGGTTATTTCCAGAATATATAAAGGACTGACAGAGCGAGGGCGAGAGAAATTAAGTTATATGACGGCGTGGGAAAAGGACTTGGAGGTTGAGTGGGAGGTGGAAGAGTGGGAGCGAATAGCTCAAGGCATAGCGAGGGTGTCTCTCGCCACGTCCCTGAGGGAGAATGGATGGAAAGTGTTGTCTAGGTGGTATTTGACGCCTGAGCGCCTGTGCAAAGCGGGGGCTCGTGGGACGGATGAGTGCTGGAGACTGTGTGGAGAGAAGGGAACTTGGCTGCATATGTGGTGGACGTGCCCAGTAGTAAGCCAATATTGGGGAAAAATTGGGGATATTTTGGAGGGTATACTAGGCGTCCGAATCCCCTTGACACCAGAGTTATGCCTCCTACTAAAGCAGAATGATGCCGCAGAGGGGAATTGGAGTATTGTGCGGCAATGTATAATGGCGGCCCGTTGTGAAATAGCACAACATTGGAAACAGGGGGTCATGCCGCCCATAGGGAAATATACAGTGCGTCTAGCAGAACTGTATCAAATGCATAAATTGACAGGGCTAAAGAAGGGGACCGGAGATAGGGTGGAAAGGCGGTGGGAGGGTGTGTGGCGATGGTTAAGCAGGGGCGGGGAAGTATAGATTGGGTACAGTGGCGGGTGTCAGAAGATTGACACTGGTGGTCCGCTCAGCAAGATCAGGTAGAGGGGGGAAGGGTGGGGGGGGAAGGGGGGGAGGAGGGGGGGAACTTAGTAGCTAGCCACTTACAGGGGTTTCTGTGGTGTAAACTTTGAGTATTAATTAACATGATTCAGAAAGAAGTAATCATTACAAAGGTAGGAGATGTTTAATGTTGGTTTATTAGAGAATGTGGTGACAATGGTTGCATCTATATTAGAAGTTGGCTGGTAAGAATGTACAGACAGTTTTGTTAATGGTACAGATATATCTGAGATGCATAATTGGTGTTCTGTATAACAAAGGAACTGAATAAAAATTTAAAGTTCAAAAAAAAAAAAAGCCATGAAATAGGATGCAAATTTCCCCAAGTCTCATGAGGGACTTTGTCAAAGGCTTTCTGAAAATAGTGTATTAACCAACTTGCCTTTATCTTGATCTACCATTTATTCACTCCTAAGATTGGTGAGACATGACTTACCTTGGCTAAATCCATCCCTCTCCCAATCCCAAATCCTTCCCTCATCTTCTGTCACCCTTTCTTCCTTTTCTGAAATCACCGAGGAAAAAACTGGTCTCCTCCAAATTGACTACCTGCTCCTCTGATCCCATTCCCATCCATCTAAGCAGCTCTTCCAGGCATCCCTTCCATCTGTCACATCCTTAACCTATCACTTTCTACTGTAACTGTTCCTGTGGTCTTCAAGCATGCTCTGGTCACACCTCTCCCTCAAAAAGCCCTCACTAAACCCTGCCTGTCCTAGCTATTGGCCTTGCTCTCTCTCTCTCTCCTCCCCTTTGCTTCAAAACTACTTGACTGAGTAGTTCACTGCTGCTGTCTGGACTTCTCAAACCCTTCTGTATCCACTGCAGTCTGGCTTTCGTCCTCTACATTTCAAAAACCTCCGTTGCTGAAGTCTCCAGCAACTTGTTCTCCACCAAATCCATGGGCATTTACTTTTGACCTTTCTGCTGCCTTTGATGCTGTTGATCACCACCTTCTGATATCTTGTCCTCACTTTGATTTAGGGGCTCTGTTCTGTCCTGGTTTTCTTATCCCTCCCAGTGCACTTTTAATGTATG
Organism: Ichthyophis bannanicus; assembly: GCA_033557465.1. Taxonomy (NCBI): domain Eukaryota; kingdom Metazoa; phylum Chordata; class Amphibia; order Gymnophiona; family Ichthyophiidae; genus Ichthyophis; species Ichthyophis bannanicus. The sequence goes on along the minus strand of CM066031.1, from coordinate 1,404,354,763 downwards.
TTCTGGTGGATCCTCTGCCATCCTTCTTTCAGTCTGTACCTCATGGCTCTGTCTTGGGACCTCTCTCTAAACTCAGTCCCTTGGTGCACTTATCTCCTCCTACAGTCTTTAGTACCATCGTTATGCTGACTCAGATCTGTGCCTGAATTCTCTCCAGGAACCCAGTCCCTGATCTCTGCCTGCTTATCCAACAATCTAAAATTGAACATGGCCAAAACCATGCTCCTTCCCTTCCCCTTCTCTATTTCCATAGACACTACGTTCCTCCCCCCATTTCCTCAGCCTAAAACCTTGGGGTCATCTTTGACTTTACTCTGGGCACATACAACAGATTGGTAAAACCTGCCACTTTTCTCTAGAAAAATCAGCAAGATCTGTCCCTTCATTTCTACACATACTAAGACCCTCATCCACTCACTAGTCACCTCCCGTCTAGACTATTACAATCTCCTCCTCACTGGTCTTGCTCTAAATCTCTCTCCTCTAATCTGTTCAAAACTTGGCTGCATGGCTTATCTTTCACCAGTGTCACTATACTCATGTAACCCCCTCTTCTCAAGTCACTTCACTGGCTCCCTATCAGTTTCCGCATCCAGTTCAAACTTTTCTTATTGACCTACAAGTGCATTCATTCTGCAGCTCCTCACAACCTTTCCTCTTATCTCACTATGGCATATCCCTTTTACCTGTGCCCTTCTCTGCCACTGCCAACTCGACTTCGTTCATTCCATCTTTCGGTTCCATATGCCTGGAACAAACTACTCAAGTCTGCATCAAGCTCCTTCTCTGGCCCTATCCAAATCCAGGCTAAAAACCCATCTCTTTGAAGCTGCTTTTGGGTCATGATGCTCCTCATGCTCTTGGCCACTAGTTGTGTATCATACTCTAGTCCTCATGTGTTTTGGCTTGATTAGATAAGCTCTTATGAGCAGGGACAGTCTTACCTGTCTGTACAATGCTGTGTACACATTGTAGCACTATACAAATTAGTAGTAATGCTAGCTGGCAGCAGGGTGTTTCAAGTGTGGACAGCACCAGGCAATAACCAGGCAATGGCGATACTAAGCCACTGCCTGGTTATCAGAATGCAGCAAAGGTCAGACACATGGAAAGGCTGGTCTAACTTTCAGCACAGAAGCTAACCGGGCAGTGGCTGAACATTACCACTACTTATTATCTTATTGCAATCCAGGCAACCCATGTATTCTATGCCAAGGTCCAGATATAGTCGCGGCATTGAATATCTGGGTCTAAAATTGAGCAGCCCTAGCATCTCTGCTGAATGGACCCCTAATACCTTAGTCTATTTCAGAAGAGTATTACTGTTTTTAGGACATGCCTCATGGTTAGACAGCAAGGCAAGGCACAGGTCAGCCGACAACCACCAGGAGAAGCCAATGTTCTCCAGCAACAGACTGCAAATCAGCTCATCCTCACCCATGAGCCAATGCCCTGCCTACCTTATCAGAGCCTGGTTAAACCTAGATGCATGGATTTGAACAAAAAAGAAATTGGAAACACCTATTAAAAAACTGAAGAAATCTTGTGGGCATTTAAAATCAAACTCAAGGGGAGGAAGTGATGTCACCTGGGAGATGGCGGCCTGAATTGGGAGCTCCCGTTGGGACGTAGCTTATACGGTGGAAATCTGCGGCCAGCCTTTCCCCCCAGCCCATCACTGTAGTGCAAAGGGTTTGGGAAGAGCTCGAGATGTCAGCAAAAAACTGGCTAAATTCCAGTCCTCCTATGCCCTGAAAAATGGGCACGCAGCCTTGGATGATGAAATGGAATGCGCCGACAACTGTACTCGCGGCGACATATGGGGCTTGTCATACGGGGGCCTGGGTGAGAATGTCCACAGTCTTGGCAAAGGCAAATATTAATATGACTTGCAAGGGATTGTGGGAAATGTAGTCCATTCATACCAGACTCAGCCGTTCACAATAAAATTAGTTGTGCTTGCTTGAGTGTAAAGCCAATAAGATATTTATGGGGTTATTTCTCCCAACACAGATATGCTTGGTAGCACATAAAACAGGATACTTGCTTTCAGTGTTATACTTAGAAAAACAAAATCAGGAAAACAGTTGAACTTGTCAGGCAATCAAATTAAAGAATAAAGACCGGGTTGGTAACAAACTGGTCTTTTCCGTAGGCTCTAGCTAATATTTTCTTAGCAGTGCTTCAATCAAACAAAACCCACAAAGTAGGGAAAAACTGTTCTTTTCAGGTTAACTTCTTATATCTTCACACACAGACTCAGAAGTGTTCCCTCAGAGCTCACAAGCAATTAGGTAAGGCTCAATTGCTAGCAGTTACCCAGCTGAAACCCCTTAGCTGGCTTACTTTCTACTGCGTGGCTCAAATCCTACTCGGAAGCTTTTCTGAGAAGATTAAAGAACAAGTTTGTATTTCTTTGTGATGGTTGTTGTATTTTTGTAACAGCAAATTACCAGAGGAGTTTAGACAGAGAGCAATCCATGTATTCACAGCCTGCATCTACAACCTCTCCCCCTTCAACAATCATGGGTTCAATATCATGGATTGGCACAGAGGAATTTCTCAATGGAGCACTCAGGACAATACTTGTTTCCCTGCTGTCTTTCAAGGGTATAGCTAGGGCATAGATCAGTGTTCATACCTGAGCTTCCATTGCTGTTAGAGTTCCTCTCTAAATAGCCTGGCCAGTATGTAGTCCAGTTCTTATGTCCAGCCTTCCAATCCAGATTCCTGGACACTGGGTCTCTCTTCACATACCTTCTGGCATGGGTCTTAGGGTCCCTTCCAAGTGCAGCCGTCTCCCTCACAGGTACCGTCTGGAGATTCCTGGTTTTGCAGCACCACTCCTCTGGCTTTCTCCAGTCCAATGGTGTATGCTTGCCTATGGAATGCCTCCCAGTATACGTACTGCTATGGACTCCTTTAGACCTCCCAAATGCTTTTCTCTTCTTTCTTCCAAAGGGTTTCTTGCTCTCTCTGTCTGTCCACTTTGGCTTCTGCTTCTGATGATCCTCCAGATGAAGATGTCCAAGATACTGAAGATGATTCTCTGTAGAATAAACTCTACCTTTATTCTGCTTAGATGAGTGCTCCACCCTAGCACAGCACAGCTGTGCTGAATCAGGCCCTGCCCTTTGAGATGAGTGCTTGGGGATTACCTCATAGCCCTCCTGATTGCCACTTCAGCTCCTCTAATGGCTGTTGGAAACCTGGTGCATTCTGGGACTGGTAGTCTTTTATGGCAAAATTCTGTTTTCTTATTTCTACCAGAACTGACAGGTTGCTTGTTCAGAGTCACTTCACCTTTTCTATAGCTCCTTCCTGAGCTATGATAAGCTTCCTTATCACAGGCTGGATGCGCTCCCTTAAACTGGACATTGGTGGACTGCACAGTGAGTTGAAAGAGATGCTGGTCGCTATTAAAATCTGATATCCAGGAGTTAGGCAACAGAGTTGAGACCCTTGAGGAGCAAGCGGACAAGCATGCGGAGGAGAGGACAGAACTGGAGGCCCTCTTACAGCAGTACCAGCTAGAGCACGGTCTCTTAAGATAAACTTGAGGATCTAGGGAATCGCTCTAGGCGAAATAAAATGCGTGTGTGGGGCCTGCCAGAGACTGCGGAGTTTGCTGATGCCATAGCGGTAGTCAAGAAAGTGTGCCGCTTCCTCTTACAGCGTGGCGAGGACGTGGAGGGGAGCGAAGTGGTGGTGGAGAGAGCACATAGGGCCTTGGGCCCTGCACGGAGGGGACTGCTGTGGGACATTGTGGCATGCCTTGGCTCCTATGCTACTAAAGAGCAGCTGATGAAGGTGGCGGCGGCCCGACGGCGCTTCCAGTGGGAGGGCCAGACAGTTGGTGTTTCATGATCTCTCCGCTGCAACAGAGGCGGGAGTTGAAGCCGGTAACTACTTATCTACAGTCTGAGCAGAAGCGCTATCGGTGGCTGTTCCCCTTTGCTCTAATGATGGATATTAATGGCAGGGGCTTCCGGGCACGTACTGTGGAAGAGGCCTGGGCTATTCTGAGGAGATAGGGGGCCCCAAGGCTCCCAGAGATGAGTACGGCCTCAGAACAACATGGAACTGGAAAGGAGAGGCGATCGGTTTGGGAGAGAGTTCCAGTGAGAGGACAACAGCTGCGGTGGTGGACCGGTGCGACAGAGTCATCTGATCCCCAGGAGGAGCATTCAGGCGGGGCTTCCAGTGGCACCAGGTGATGGACTGTTGTAGTCTTTAGGACTTGTCTACTTGCCTTTGGCCCTAGCCATCGCTAGAGGACCTCTAATTAATGGTGGCTGGAGGGGAGGTTGAAGGGGGGAGGGGGGGGGACGGTTTGGTTGGATTTGGGGGAGAAAATATGCTGACTAATATGTTTGTGTATTCTGGTGCCATGTTAAAGTTTGGGGGGATACGTCCTGGGGAACGCCACTTCCTCGGAGGAGGTCAGATTGGAGGTCCATAGTATGGGGGGTGGGGGAGTGGGCATGGATGGGCTGTGGGGCAAGAGGGGGGTGGGACGCACCCTGGTTATGGTGGCGGGATTGATTGTGGGAAGTCTTAATGTGCGGGGCCTGAATTCACTGCATAAGCGGAGGTTGCTGTGGAAGGAGCTTCGGTCCCGAAAATGGGGCGTGGCCTTTTTACAGGAAACTCATTTGCGCCAAGAGGACGAGCAGCTGTTGCGCTCGGGGGTTCCCCTCATAGTTGATCAAGTTTATTGGAAAGAGGATGGGAGAGCTGTGATGGGGGGGGGGGGGGGAATTGGGGGGGGGGGGGGGAGAAGGGTGACCCTGATCTCTGTATATGGTCCGAATTCAGGATGGCGGGAATTCTGGAGAGATCTGGGCTTGTGGTTGGGGGGGGCGGATTCAGGGGAAGGTGTTGCTGGGTGGGGATTGTAACATTGACTTGGATGATAGGCGTGGGGGGGGCAAGTGGGGACACCAAGGTTTTGAGACAGTGGATGAAAGGGTTGGGAGTGGAAGATCTTTGGAGAATTGCCAATCCCTCCACCAGGGACTTCACCTTTTTTTCGGCGGTGCATGGCTCTTATAGCCGCATAGATTACGTGATGGGGATAGTTCTTGGTGGGAGCAGTTGGAGAGGGCCCATATTGGCCCAGTGACCTGGTCAGACCATGCCCCTGTGCAGGTCTTGCTTGGGGGACCTGGAGATAGTGGACGGCGAACATTTTGGAGGTTGAACGATTTATTGCGGGAGAGGGGAGCAGAACAGCTTCAGAAGGTGATTGAGGAGTATCTAGCCCTCAATGACAATGCTGAAGTCTCGACGGGTATTCTCTGGGACGGGCTCAAGGCAGTGGTGCGGGGCCATTTAGTCCAGATGGGAGCTCGGCGGAAAAGGAGACGGGAGGCGGAGGAATGTTGTCTTTTGGGCCGGTTGACCGAGCTGGAGCGCACGCATAAAGAAAGGGGGGGGGCTGCAGTTACGGAGTCAGGTTGAGGATGTGCGTAAGCAGTTGAATGCCCTCCAGTTGGAGAAGATATCTGGACAGATGGACAGGGTGGGGCAACAGTATTACGAATTTGATAATAAATCTGGTCGGTTGTTGGCTAGTAAGCTGCAGTCTCAGAGGTAGAAGCGCAATGTAGTTAAAATCAAAGGCCCCCGGGACCAGTTGCTCTACAAGGCGGGGGATATCCGGGACAGTTTTAGGGACTATTACCAACAGCTGTACGCCGCAGATCCCCAAGGGGAGGGAGGAGACATCCAGCGCTACCTATACAATGATGGATGGGGGAGCACTCAATTGGGGGACCACGAAGGGGAAGAACTGGAGGCGGATATTACCCTTGAGGAGGTGCAGGGGGCGATCAGAGCCCTGGTCGCCGGGAAGGCCCTGGGTTTGGACGGCTTCTCAGGGTTGTTCTACAAGGTGATGGGGACGGTGGCTCCCTTATTGGTACAGGTGTTCAATGTGGTATTGAGTGGGGAGGCCTTACCACCCTCTATGAGCCAAGCGGCGATAACGGTGATACCTAAACCTGGCTGTGATCCAGCGGTGTGGGTTGTATCGCCCTATTTCATTGCTGAATATTGATGTTAAGATTTTGGCCAAAGTCTTGGCCCTTCGTCTGGGTCTGCTTATGCCCACCCTGGTCCACCCCAACCAATCTGGCTTTGTGTGGCAGCAGCCTGCCGATGGGATCCGGTGGGTGTTACAGCTCGGATGGCTTGCAAGGCAGGAAAAAACAAGCTATGTTCCTTTCAATTGATGCTGAAAAAGCTTTCGACAGGGTTAGTTTTTCCTTCTTGCATGAGGTGTTAGCTTATGTGGGGTTGGGTCCCCGTTTTCGTGCATGGATTCGGGCTTTGTATGCCGCACCGGTAGCTGTGGTGAATGTTAATGGGGGGCTTTTCTGACTTTTCCCTTTGGGTAGGGGAACCCAGCAGGGATGCCCGCTTTCCCCCTTACTGTTCGCCTTTGTTATGGAGCCATTGGCTGCCAAGATTCAAGCGAACATTGATATCCAGGGGATAGCGGTCAGGTCTGTGCAACATAAGATGGTACTTTTTGCTGACGACGTGCTCTTTGCCTTGACTCAGCCCACAGTTTGTTCCGTTACTGATGGGAGAGCTTCAGAGGTGTGGGAATTCTTGGGCTTTAAGGTAAATTGGGACAAGACTGAAGCAATGTCCCTTACATTAGATGCACGGGTAGTTGACAGTCTGCGCAGCTCATTTCCCTTCAAGTGGGCAGCGGGGTCTATAAAATATTTGGGTGTACATGTTACAGCTCATCCGATGGGATTATATTGAGCTAATTATCCGGCGATTTGGCCAGTTGCGGAAAGATCTCACGCTGGAAAGCGACAGAGCTCTCCTGGCTGGGCAGAGTGGTGGTTCTGAAGATGAACCTCCTGCCCTGTTTGTTATATCTGTTTCAGACACTTCCAGTAGGGATCCCCTCGCAGGAGTTACGGGCCCTACAGAACCAGCTTTTTGTCTGGGGGGGGGGGGGGGCGGGGGAGTAGACGCGCACTATATGCAGACCGGGAGGCAGGGGGGTTAGGGGTCCCTGAGTTGGCTCGCTACTATAGGGCTGCCCAGTTGAGACAGGTGTTTGAATGGCGGGAGGTGGGCGGGATAGCCAAGAGGTTGAGAGATTGAACAGTATTGGGCGGAGGGGCTTCCACTGAAGGATTTACCCTGGATATTTGGTAAATGGCCGTCTGGGAGATGGAAGGCTAATCCCTTCCTGTGGCATTTAGCGATGCAATGGAGGAAGGCGAGGAAGCGTTGGGTGCCCGGCGGGGGGTTTTCTGCACTGACCCCTGTGCGGGCAACTAGTGCCTTTATACCGGGTAGGGAGGGGTGTTTCGATGGGAAAGTAAGGGGCTAGACACCTTTGGGAAGTTTATCAGTGGGGGACAGTTGATTCCCTTCTCGGACCTTAGAGTGCGCTATCAGTTGCGGGGGGGGGGGGGTGATTTCTTTCCCTATCTCCAGGTGAAGCACTTTTTGACCCAACGCTTGATTTGGGAGGTGTGGGAAGAAGCCCCGGACTCGGGAGTGGTGATGTGGCAGAGTTGGGAGGGATCTAGGGGTTTGATCTCCCGCCTGTATCGGGAGTTGGGGAAGGGAGGAGACAAAGGGAAGTTCCCCCACCAGGAGCAATGGGAAAGAGACTTGGGGAGGGAGTTGGGGCCCCTGGAATGGAGGAGGGTCCACCTGGGCATTGGGCGCCAGGCGCTTTCGGTGGCCATTCGGGAAACGTCCTATAAGCTTCTTTATTGTTGGTACTACACTCCTGAGCAGCTTCATCGGATGTTTCCCGGCTCCTCCGACCAGTGTTGGAGGGGTTGTGGGGAACGGGGGACCTTTGTGCACATGTGGTGGTTGTGTCCCAAAGTACGAGCTTATTGGGATATGGTGTGGGGGTTACTTCAGTCTATTCTGGGGCAAGGGGAAGCCGACATGGGGTTCGGACTGTTGGGGATCCGACCGGGTGGTGTGCCAAGTGGACTGGAACGTCCAGTTCGAGCTTGTCTCCAGGCGGCTAGGAGCGAAATTGCCAGGGCCTGGAAGCAACCTCAGTTGCCGGACTTGGCAGCATGGATGACCCGGCTTCGACGAATTGCGTTGATGGAACACTTGACCGCAATTCGGCGACAGGCGGAGAGGTTTCAGGACCAGTGGCGCCCACTACTGGGTTACTTGAAGGGTTGAGAGCCCAGTGGGAGTCAATTCGTGCGAGGGGGGGGGATAATGGGGAAGCTTCTAGTGAGTTCTACCCGGGGAGTGTGGGATTTGAGGGGGGGAATGCTTATAAATATGCATTACCTTACAGTGTGTTGGTTTGTTTGCATGATTACATTGCGCGCTTGCAAGCGTACCCATTGATGTTTTTTTTATTGCTGTGTGTGTTTTTGCTGGGTTATCTGGTACAACACAAAATTTAATAAAGAAATTAAAAAAAAGAAAAACACAAACTCAAGACTGAATGTATCTTCCTAGTCAAAACACACAGCACTAACCTGCTCTGTAAGGATCATGACGAGTGTCTTGCCAGTCTACTTCCTCCTCCGAACTGTCACTCTCCTCATAAGGATGTATCTTCCGATAATTTTCAAAGGAGATAGAAACTAACACAAAATACAGCAATGTTACATGTCACCTTTCACAGCGAGTATATCTTCTGAAGTTTTTCCCCCCCTTCTGCTTCTCTGGGAAGAATGTTTAGTTCCTGATCGTGTCTGTCTAGTCCCGAAACCTCTGGGTTCTCCATCTTATCCAGCAGCTTGGATACTGAGAAACTCCTCTTTTTGTGACATCAGTATATCTCTCCGGTGCCCGCCTCATGCCACCAGTTACCTCAGTCTCCAAGCAGCTGGATAGATGGGAGCCCGGGGGTCTCGGGCTCACTTGAGAAACAATTGAGGATCTAGGACAGATTTAAATTCCTCTTTTTTTTGTTTGAGTTATCAGGCTTGCTGTTCTTAATTGGGCTTCTGTGTCTTTAAAGCTTGTAGCACAACGTTTCCACTCTTCCCCTCCCCCCCCCCCCTTCTGCTTGATTTTGGAACGGGGCCTGCCTCAGAAGTTTTGCCTGGGTCGGCAGCGCCGCTGAAGTATGAAGACTAGCTCAAAGTCCTGTGCATTGTCATGATTACAACATTACAAACCATTATAAAGAAGAAATGAAAGAGCTGGGATATTGGAAAAGTGCTAAGAGCTGTAAATACAGCAGAAAGAATATGTTCCAAGTCAGACAAAAGTTTTAAACTAGTGGTGGTGGTGAGAGGGTTGTTAACCAGAAAAATTAATCTTGGACTGAAGGTGAAATGCACAGCTGATGGCGATTGCCCCAAAGAGGCAAAAAGGAATTAAAGGCAAGAAACTATTTTGTGTAGAAAACGATGAGAGAGATATATATTTAGTCTTCCAATCTGTGCTGTACCTTTACTATCACCATTAAACTTCTTTTCTTCTCGCCGAAGCTGGGCATCATACTCCCTGTCAAACTGGGTCTGCAGCATTTGGGCCAGCATCAGGTCACTGGATGTGTCAGCATCCCCAATAAGGAAAGGCCCCTCTTCATTCCTAACCACAGAAAAAGGATATTACATCAGCATTCATTTATGTAACCACTTGATTCAGATTGTACATCCTCCCTCCCCATGAAGGCCAAGGATGTATTATGGTGTAGACAGCAGCCAAGTCAAATCAGTAAATAAATCATTTGTTGAAGTCTGTCATTTACACAAATTCAAAAGAAAAAAAAATCAATTGAAATGTTTTGCAAGTATAAAACCTAAATATATATGGAACATAATTTTTGGGAAAACAGAAGTTACCTGGGGCAAGTCATTTAACCTTCCAGTGCCTCAAGCATGGTGTAAAGTCCAGACAAGCAGTCCCCACTGTGTGGGAGACCCCAGTGATGGCAACAGATCATGGCAAATCTTAAAGTTGCAGCACCGATTGAAGATTTTATTCAAAAAGACTGAGCCTTGTCCTCTTCCCGAGCAGCTAGAGAAGCACCTTATATTCTGCTGCTGGGTCAAATGGTTCGATAATGGTTGCTTTATTTTGCCACTGTATTGTATGACTTCAGTCTGGCAACAGGGGATGAGGTGCTTTGTGTTCTCCCCTCCCCCCACCAGCTACAGAGCAGAGTAATTTTATGTCTGGTACGAAGCAGCATGACATACTAATAGATGTAATCTTTGTCATGCTCTGCTTCTTAAAATTCAAAGGCTGGGGAGAGGTAGGAGGTGGAGGTCACACACCCCCCCCCCCCCCATGGGGGCTCATTGGAAATGACTTCACTGCCTCAGGTACACAACTGTAAGCCCTCCAAGAAGATACCTACTATTGAAAGCATATGGGGCTAAACCCAAATAAAGAAGAGGTATCTGGTGAAAGCAGAGTTTGTTTTCTGTGAACAGCTGGGGAATGCAGCCATGCTGCTTGTGACATCCTCTGGGCATAACGTGTGTGGTGCTGTCCCTCAGTGCATGCATACCTGCTACTTTCATACATGCGCTGGTGGTGTTCCTTTAGAGGAGGGCTCACCTATCCTCAGTCCATCTTAGCTGGAGAGTTTCCACCCTAAGGGGGTAGCAGGAAGCAATTGCATTCCCCTCCCATACACTGAGCGCTCCCATTAGGGGTAGGCACCTCAGCATTCTGCATTAATAGCAGGGGATATGCAGGCACACTGCTGGAGTGTCTAGAGCTCAGGGCTGCCATGCTGGATTGGCAACGCAGCACAACAAAACCAGAGGTACTGTCCTGTGGAGATGAAGAATTCAGACAATGGCAAAAGGTGTGTACCAAGGATCAGATTGCTACTCTGCAGATATTCTCTATAAAACCAGCAGAGATTGGCGGAAACAACTATAGCCCTCAGATTGCAGGTGGAATCTTGCCTGGAGATGGAAAGTCAGCTTTGTAGTTACAGAAGCTAATGCAGTTTGAAACCGAATATATGGGAGGCAAAGAATAGAAGTAAATGGAACTCTGAGAAGGTGTTACCAGTAGTGTGCCCCAGGAATATGACTTTGGTCCCATTCTTAACATTTTTGATAGTGATATTGTGGAAGGGTTGTCTGGTAAAGTTTGCCTTTTCACAGATAGCAAAATCTACAATAGCAGTAGACACCTAGGAAGGAGTAGATAACATGAGGGGTGGGTTGGGGGAGGTGATCTAGCCAAGGTTGAAGAATTGTCAAGAATTTGGCAGCTTAGATTCAAATGGCAAAAAAGGAGCAGGATCATACATTTGGGCTGCAAAACTTCAAGGGAGCAGAATACTATAGGGGGTGAAGTACTTGTCCATGAAAGAGCAGGACCTGGGTGTGATTAAGATCATTAGAAACAAAGTGGATAAACAGGTAGAAAAAGGCAACAGTGAAAGCCAGGATGCTTGGGTGCATAGGAAGAGAAAAGGCCAGCAGGAAATAGGTGGCAATAGTGACGGGAAACTGAGGAGATGTGGTCGGAGAATGAAAGGTCAGAGTCAAGTGGAACTGAAGTATTTGAAAGGAGGACACCGTGGGAATAGGAGTGGAGGCACAAGAGGTCAAAGGAGGGGAAGGTGCCCCAAAAGTGATCCAGGTGACAGAGGACTTAAGAGGGGTTCAAGTGCAGGAAATTAGAGGACATCCAGTCGTGAATGAGTGTCAGGCAGGCACTTCATTGCCCTTCTGGAATAGATGGAGAAATTAATCCTTTTCCAATTTTTTCCTTGAGTGAGCATCTCAAGTTCTGTCCAGATGTGGGTCTTTATGACTTCCTTCCAGCAGATGGAGACTGAGAACCTCTGGTTTGATTACGATTGTCACCCTAAAGGGGTCCTGCACAGCCACTCACCAATATTTCTGTAACAAAGCATACTCCATAAAGAACAGCTATTACTATAGTTGAACTTAACCATGGCAAGAGCACATAATGGTGCCTGACAGCTCCTGGATGAGCACCAGCACCCCCCCCCCCTTTTTGCCTTGAACAGAACATTGTATAAAAGCTCGTGCTGTAAATAGCCCACCTCGAATCAACGCCAACTTACACACACATTCACTGTATAACACTGCATGATAACACAAATGTCAATATAATTCAGTTGGTTGCTGTGTACACCGCCTTGATTGAAGGATAAGATGGTATATAAATACTTTAAAATAAAAACAAAACAATTCTATAACAGCTCTTGCTCCGAGAAGGGTCTGGAACAATGGGCAGACCACCAGACCCCAAACAACCTTCAGCAGTAAGGCAAGGCAGCATAGTAGAGCAGCGACATCACAGAAGCATACAAGAGCCAGAACCTGTGAGAAGGCTGCCAAGTCCTTACACCTCAGCACATTCCTCCTTCAGCAGGGCTCAAGAAAGAGTGGGTCCTGGACTGAAGAGACTCAAAGAATCAACAGGTAAAGCAAAAATGTCACCTTCCTCACTTGTCCCTGTAGTCCAGTCCAGACATATTGGACATACCAAAAGCAGTACCTAATGGGAGGGTGGGGAGCAGGAGATAGCTTGGCCCAAAACACTTGCTCTAAACTGTTCATCTCCCTGGGTTAAACAGGCAATAGCATGTGAAGGAATGGAGGGAAGACCACATTAATGCTTTAAAAATCGAGGGGTGATGCTAAACCAAACTCCACACCTAACAGTCTGGATACTTGTGGAATTGGCTCCCCCAACTCCTGCTGGAACAGTCTGCTCCTTAAGTGTATAGGCGGACATAATAGCCGCCTCATCCAATGAGCAATAGAGAAATTAGACTTACCTGCTAATTGTTGTTCCTTGAAGAACTCAGTCCAGTCCTGCACCTCTGGGTAGTGTACCTCTTCCAGCAGCTTGGAGACTGAGCATGTCATCTTTTTGATGACACTAGTGTACATATGCAGCTGGCACCGCCCACAGTACCTTTTGACAAAAGCAGACTCAGAGCAGCAACAAATAAGTAGTTAAACATGCAAACACTTCTACGTCTAAATAAACTAGTACCCCCTCCATCCCTTGGAAAGGATACCCTGTCCCCACCACCATCCAGGATGGGGAGACCTACCTGTTGAGTGCCTCCAGCCAGTGGGAAGCAAGCAACAGCTCTTTGGTCCGCCCCTCCCCCAAACACTGATTACCCACCCCTCTCCGGCTCCCTGGCCACTTCCTCCACCAAGGGAACCAGCTTCAGGACAGGGGTGTGCATAGATCACAGAAAGCATTCAGGGAGGGTTCCGGGACTGGACGGGAGTTCAACGAACAATTAGCAGGTAAGTCTAATTTCTCTTTCCTTATTGCCCCTCAAGTCCAGTCCTATACCTCTGGGATGTATCCGAGTAGCTTAAATGGGAGGGACCCACACAACCAGCCTGAAGCACTGCTGATCTGAAACGAGCGTCCCCACCGCCTGGACATTGAGGCGAAAATGTTCAGATAGATAAAGTATGCCACCCTACAGATCTCCATCGACAGAACTAAACTATACTATGCCTAGGAGGCTGCCTGAGCCCTCATGGAATGCATCTGCAACCCCACCGGCACTGCTCTACTCTTCAAGATGTATGCAGATGTGATTGCCTCACTGATCCATCTGGAAATGGAGGCTTAGCTGCTGCCTCACCTTTGCGCAACCTGCCAAACAGATGGTCAGATCTTCAAAAGGACAATGCCCTTTTCACATACCTTTGCATCCAGGTGGCACAGCCCATATCTGCTCTTGCCCACATCCATGCTTGCCAAAGTCAGTAAGGAAATGGCCTGATTTACATAAAATGCTCACATCACCTCGGGCAAAAATGAAGTTACCAGGCACAGGAACACTTTCTCCTTGGAGAAGGAAAGGAATGGCTCCTGTCATGACAGGGTCTGAAGCTCCGAAATCCTGCATAAGAGCAAATCGCCACCAGGAATACCATTATCAGAGTCAAATCCTTCAGGAAAGCTTGACTCAAATGGTTGCCTAGACAGCACCGTCAGCACCAGATTGAGATTCCAAGGTAGTACCCAGTGCCTTCTTTGGCAGACAGACAGAGGTGGATCACCGCCCCTAGAAAGCTCAGCATATCTGGGTGTGTACCCAACAGCACCCTGTGGACTTTCCTGCGATAACCAGAAAATTGCCACCAGTTGCACCCTCAAAGAACTGGCAACTAGACCCTTATCAAAACCGGATTGCAAGAATGCCAAGATGTCCAGGACAGAGGCAGCGGAAGGGCACACCCGCCCCTCCCTGAACCATGATTCAAAGATGTGCCCTTTCTAGAGCCATGCCTTAAGCGAGAATCGATCCACCTGGGGCATGCGAAGTGGAAGTGGGTCCTGCCAACTGGAAGCCACCACAGTTAGTCTGCCAGTATCTGAATCAGGTTATCATACCGTGGGCACCTTGGCAAATCTGGTGCCACCAGAATTACAAATCCCTGGTGTGCTAACCAGCCTATGAGTGCCTACAGGGAAAAACAGAAGACCCTCTTCGAGCAACTGCTGAATTAGAGCATCTAGGCCCTTGGCCTTTTCTTCTGTTGAAAAAAAAAAAAAAAAACAGAGTTTTCATGATGTAATCTTATAGTCCCCCCTGGAGTAGGTACTATTTAAATGACAGGTACATATCAACCCGCATGCGCAGCGTTTTTTGAAGCCGGCTGGCTTAGTTACACGCCAAGCAGCGATAGCAGGAGTTGCCTCTGCAAATATTCTCTTAAAGGTATGAGTTGGCTGAAAGTATACAGTTACGATATTTATTTATTTATTTAACAATTATTTCTATACCGCTCTTTCACAAGTATCAAGTGCGGTTTACAATGAACAGTATTTTATATGGTATGGATAGTATCATACCAAGTCATTTTACATAGAACAGATGAACTAGGTACAGATAACAGTATAAAGTTTAAACAGTAAATTATTAAACTATTATAACATATATACATAGTAAATATATACAAATTGTATCATATGTCACGTATGGTTGTATACTTTATATAAGCTTCAGACACGTGGATATATGTTGTTTGAATTGTAGTAGTTAACCTGCGTCTCTTTGTGTCGTCTGACCAGTCTCTGATCCTTGGTTGTAATGTAAAGAGAATAAATGGGTTTTCAGTTTTTTTCTAAATTCCTTTATGTCTGATAGTGAGCGAATGTTGTCAGGAAGGTTGTTCCAGAGGATAGGAGCTGAGTGTGAGAATGCTCTCATGTTGGTTTGTTTTTTTGCTTTTGTGTAGTCTTTTGGTACTGCTATAGTGTTAGTGTTTCTACTTCTTTGTGATCTTTTATCTATTTCTATCTTGATGAGTGTATTGAGTATAGTTGGCGCTAAGTTATTTGTTTAAATGTTGTAAGTAATATCTTATATTTTATTCTGCTGTGGATAGGTAGCCAATGGAGTTCGGCTAATGTCGGTGTGATATGTTCAATTGAGCTTATATTCATTATTATCCTTGCTGCAATGTTCTGAGTTAGTTGTAATTTTTTAATATTTTGCTTTGTGATGCCATTAAGGATTAAATTTGCAAAATCAAAGTGTGGGGTGATGATGGCTTGTATTATGGTTATGAAGTCTTGTAAGTGGCTTAATGGTCTTAGTTGTTTCAAGGTCTTAAGTTTGTAGTGTATGTTTTTTGTTAGATATTTTATGTGAGAATCCATGTTAAGTTTATTGTCAAGTATCACACCCAGGTATTTTATTTCCTTTTTTATGTTGATCTCATGGTTATCAAGTGTGATGGTGCTTGGGGGTGTGTATGTTTGGTTTTTAGTAATATATAGAACGTCAGTTTTTGAGAAGTTAATGTGTAAGTTCTGTTCATTGAGCCATATTGTTAGTTCTTTAAAGCACTCTGTTATCTGTTGTAGTGGAGGGTGTGGGATTTTAAATGGTAGGTAGAACATTATATCGTCAGCGTAAATATGATAATGAACGTTATGACGTTTAAAGATATTGCTGATTGGCTGTAGGTAAATGTTAAACAAAAGTGCTGATAGTGCAGATCCCTGTGGGAGGCCTTGTGTTTGGTCGAATGTGTTAGATGTCTGGTTAAGAATTCTTACTGTTTGGGTTCTGTTTGATAGGTAGGATTTGATAATTTGATAGGTAGGATTTGATATGATAATCATGGCATTACAAGGCAGTTGTATTTTGTTTGCAGTGCATGATTGAACCCCCTGATGAAGCACGATATTGTGAAACGCAAGCACGGTGCCAAAATATGGCGTTGGGGCACACATTAAGATAAATAAATTCAATGATGAAAAATGCTTAATTACAATTCATTGAGCTGAGGTCATTGATGCAAACTGGTAGAGGAAAATCAAGTTCCAGATTCAGTACCTAGCAAGTCTGAGACCTTTCAGTTCATAATCAGAATATATACAAGTTTTTATGTGAACATTTAGTATTGATTATACAACCAGTATAGGTATTTTGCCTGAAAGAATATTGGAGGACATTTGATTTATCACAGCAGGAAAAAAAAAAAAAAAAAACACACTGGCAGGCCTTGGCTGACTTGAACACCGACATTAGGTCCATGACTGGTGTGCCCCATCGGTGCACCACCTGCTTGAACACCTCCTGATTCAGCTGCCACTCTGGGGTCCATGCGCACTTGTCTGAGGTAGTCTGCCATCATACTGTCAACTCCTGCTATGTGCGCCACTGATAACACCTGGAGACAAATCGCTGCCCATCTGAACAGCCTTTCAGCCTCCTCTAGGGCTGCACTGCCCATGCCTCCTTGCCGGTTGATGTAAGCCACCGTGGTCATATTGTCTGAGAGGACTTGGGCCACCTTCCCTTGCAACCATGGCTCGAAACTTTCTAGCGCCAAGGTCACTCCCCTGGGAGCCCTACTGCTCCCAGGGCTTGAGGGGTGACTGGTCTGGGCATTGTGCAGGGACCAGGGGCCAGATCCACTGATGGTAACATGGCACACCCCCCCCCCCCCCCCCCGGTCTCTTGCAATCGGGAGGGACTCTGCCTCACCTCATCCTGCAGGTCCTGATCCCATGACAGCCTCGTGTGCAGTTTAGGTAGATGCCTGCCTCTGAGACCACACCACATGGGGGACTGCATATTGAGGATTTTTAGATTGCGCTGCAGTGTTGTATCTTAAAATATATGATATGAAATGAACCTTGCCCTGATCCAATCAAAACTGACATTTTCAGAGTAAAGTTTACATTTTTATTCTAATACTACAAATGGCTATAAGGGAGTACAGCTTCCCTTACAAGCAATATTACAAATTTAATAGGTTCATAATCTGGGCTAAGAGACAAGAGATGATCATGTCAGGTTACTCACTGACGACAGATGGAAGGCTTTCATTTGCGTCCTATCCACTGACTATCTTTCAAATTACATACATTTCTGGTATGCAGGTACTTTGTTTTCCACAGAACTGTAGCTGCTACAAACTGCTGCTACAAGGGGTCCCACAAGGATCCTCTCTATCATTACTATTTAACATATACATGCAACCTATATGCAACATCAGATCCTTTAATGTCAATTGTATGATATATGCTGATGACATGTTATTATACATACCGATCTGCTTAGACAAGATGGACCTCACTCCCTTAACCAACTGCTTTAACGCCATATCAAACTGGCTACTGACAAAATCTCAGAATCCAACATAACGGAGCTTCTCTTTATCTCAAGGAACTCTAACTTCATACCACCTACATGCCTTGAGGTTCAAGATGCCATACTACAAGTAAAACCCCATATCAGATACCTAGGAGTGACCCTTGATCAAAACCTTGACATGAAGACTCACATATCCAACACAGTCAGAGCAATTTACTTCAAGATCCGCTCCCTCATCGCCAACTGATTGATCCAGATGATTTCCGTACTGTTTACCAGGCTCTAATCATGCCACATTTTGATTATGCAAATTCCATACTGCAAGGGCTCCCTCAATCTAGCCTGAATCCTCTTCAACTTGCCCTAAACAGTGCAGCGAGTGCTCTTTGGAGCATCCAGAAGGGACCATATAACACCCCTTCTAAAACAGCTACACTGGCTCCCTATTCAAGCGAGAGTCACTTTCAAGACACTTCTCCTGGCCTTTAAAGCGTACAAAGGTCTCGCCTCCTCCTCATTATCGGAGATGATACAACCAATCATAACTAACAGACTAAGAACAACCATGGAACTAAATATGCTAACCGTACCAAAAGTCATAAAATACAACTCCACAACATCGAGCAGAGCCTTCAGCCTATGTGCCCCAAAACTTTGGAACACCCTTCCACCACACATTAGGGCCATCCCTGATCTCAGCCACTTCAGGAAGGCCCTAAATCACCACCTATTCCTCAAATATTTCCCAGAGAACAAAGAAGCACAATCACATCCAAATACCAATAACTACATCCCAAACACGTAAACTTTCCCGTCTCAACAGCACATCAAACTACTTCAACAGATTAACATGACATTTTTCATACTCTGACACTTATGTAAATAGTTGTTTTGTATATAGTTACCCCTGTTATCCTGTTTTCCAAGTTGATTTTCCTGTTAACTAAAAACCAGATATTTGTATCTTGTCTGAGGTTCCTTGTTCCATGTAAACCGCGCTAACGAATAGTGCGGTATATAAAAAATGTTAATAAAATAAATAAAAAACCTATATGCAGCACTTTTTTTCTTTTACACTTATCTTGTTTCTGACTTTATCTGACCCTTCTCAGGAGACAGCACCAACTGCCACTTACATCACCTGACCAGGCACAACAGCCCTCTGAAATCCACCCAGCAACAATGGCCTATCTGATTAGGCTTTTCCCACATGTCTGCATCAAGTCATTGTGTACTGAATCAGTTTTGAGCTGTATAACACAAGGAATGCTTAAGGATTAAGTGGGGTTCATGCCCCTTGATAACATCCTATACCAGGCACTGCAGTCTGGTGAGCATGGTGGGAAGGGCTGGGGCACTCCCCAGGAACACCCTCAATCTGTACCCGGGTAGGTAAAAGGATCCCCAGCACAGTGCACCTCTAATGCTCCGTGCCCGAGTCTGTGGAGTACTTGAACTAAAATAAAATAAAACCAAACCAAAATCTAATTAACTGAAATTTAAAAAACACTGCAAATGGCCCCCTAGGAAGAGGCTGCTCTGTCCTGCTTTATTCTCCAGTGGCTGCCTCTCCTGGGCACCCAAAACACAGCAGGGGGTTAAACACATGCAGGCCTGAATAAGAAGAAGTCACCCCTAAACGCAGCAGGGGGAGTTTCCCACACCGCTGCAGGCTCCCAAACATGCAGCTGCAGGCTGCTCCATCTCGTGTTCTGGTAGTTGCTAGAGGTTTCAGCTGTCCTCCCCCCCCCCCCTCCACTCTTACCTTGGAGCCTCTTTGCTGCATGGCTTTTCTACCCCTCGTGCTCAGCCTTCCTTCCCAGCTTCGGTGCCGACTCAGGGCTGCCAGCTTTCACTCCTGTCAAGCAACTGCAGCGGCTCCTCACAAGATAATGGGTTCAGGAGCAGTCAGAAGTCTCTGAGAAAGGCCCCCTGGGGCCATCCTGGGGGAGAGAGGGGAAGGAGGAATATCTTCCCCCTCAGCGCTGTTGTCCCCCGGGTTCTCTGTTCCTTCTGATTTTTTTTTCCACTTCTGTCTTAAAAAAAAAACACTGCACCTTAACAGGGGAAATAAAAGCAAACTAAACCTATCTCCTTAGATGTCCCTTCTGTGAGTCCAGTACCCTGGCTCACTACCTTCTCCAGCTGCTTGGAGACTGAACATACTGGGGCTGGTGGGTAGTGCTAGCTGCATATATACACTAGTGTCATCAAAAAGATGACATGTTCAGTCTCCAAGCTGCTAGAAGAGGTACACTACCCAGAGGTGCAGGACTGGACTGGAGGGATAATAAGGAACAATGCCTTAGAGGCCAACTCTCTTACACAACTCTCCAAAAATCACCAACATGATCTGACCACCAAAACGCCTTTAAATACTGGCATAGGACTCTGCAGACATCCAAAATATGTGAAGTTCACAATTCTGGATCCCTGTCTGAATCTGAAAACATCAGCAAAGTAAGAGTAAATTAGACTTACCTGCTAATTGTTGTTCCTTAAGGAACTCTAGTCCAGTCCCGGAAACGTAGAGTTGTCAACCTCCACCAGCAGCCTTGGAGACTGAATGATGTCATCGTCTTGATGTCACTGGTACAAATAGGCTAGATCCGCCCCCTTTCACCAGTACCTATTGACAAAGCAGACTCAGCAGAGCAACAAATAAGTAGCTATCTCAAAAACTATAATGAACAGCATATACAGAAAGAAAAGAACTGTAAGGAAACCAGACAGGGCCGCCCTGAAAGAACGGGCCATGGCCCCAAAGGGCCGGGAACTGAAGCACCAGAGCCCCGGCGCTCCCCAGCCCCTGCCGCATGCTGCAAACACTACAGAGACCCCCGCTGAAAGCACTTCTCATCCCTGCGCCTCCCCGAAAGCCCGGACACTAAGAAGATAGAGATAGATAGAGATAGATAGAGATAGATAGAGATAGATATATAATTTGTTTTTTTTTTTATTTTACAGGTTCAGCAGCTGTCCAATCTCACATCTCGCGCGGCTAAAAAACTGCAGGCTGTTCCACACCCACAGAACGGGAGGGATCCGGGACTGGACTAGAGTTCCTTAAGGAACAACAATTAGCAGGTAAGTCTAATTTACTCTTCCTTTGCGTCCCTCTAGTCCAGTCCCGGAAACGTAGAGGATGTAACAGAGCAGTACATATCAACGGGAGACCCCTGAAACTCCAGCCTGAAGGACGGCTGACCCAAAACGACCATCCCCGCGCGCCTGCACATCCAAACGATAATGCCGAGCAAAAGAATGCAACGAGGACCAGGTCGCCGCCCTACAAATATCCGCCGCCGGAACGAGGCTGACCTCCGCCCACGACGCCGCCTGAGCTCTCGTAGAATGCGCCTGCAAACCGACTGGCACCTCTTTGCCTCTCAAAATGTAGGCAGAACCAATCGCCTCCTTCAGCCATCTAGAAATGGAAGACTTCGCCGCTGCCTCGCCCTTCCGTGGACCCCCGAAGGCGACAAAAAGCCTGTCCGATTTCCGAAATGACGCCGTGCGACGGAGATACTTCTTGAGCACCCTCCGCACATCCAACCGGTGCAAGCGTCCACCCGCCTGAGCTCTCTGCTCTGCAGAAAACACCAGCAGCGACACCACTTGATTAACATGGAAAGCGGACACCACCTTCGGCAAAAAGGCGGGCACCGTCCGTAACACCACCTTGTCCGTAGAAAAAGTCAAAAAAGGTTCCTGGCAAGACAGCACCTGTAGCTCCGAAATCCTCCTGGCGGAACAAATCGCAACTAGGAAAACAGTCTTGAGCGTCAAATCCTTAAGCGATGCTCTACCCAAGGGCTCAAACGGTTGCCCGATCAGGGCGTCCAAGACCACCTTGAGATCCCACGGAGGAATAACCAAACGCCTCGGCAGTCGCAAGAGCAAAACCGTTCGCAAGAAACGTCGAATGTCGACATGCGCCGCTATCACCTGACCCTGAATCTTGCCGTGAAAACAGGAGAGAGCCGCCAATTGTACTCGCAAGGAACTGGCCGAGAGTCCCTTCTCCATTCCCGCTTGCAAAAAGGCGAGGACGTTGGACACGGAAGCTCGCAAGGGGTTGATAGACCTATCGGAACACCAGGCCTCAAAAAAACACACCAAACGCGTATATATGTCAGAGAAGTCGACCTCCAGCGCGATCGCAGCAGAGTGGCTAACACCGACGCCGAGTATCCCTGGGCCGTTAACCGCGCCCGCTCAAGAGCCAAGCCGTAAGCGAGAATCGACCCACCTGAGGCATCCGCAAGGGCCCTTGAAGCAACAGATCCTCCCGAAGCGGAAGCCGCCACGGGATGTCAGCCACCAGACGAACCAAATCCACATGCCACGGCCTCCTCGGCCAATCCGGCGCCACCAGCACCACCTGACCCTTGTGCCACTCGATGCGTTGTATCACCTTGCCGATGAGCGCCCAGGGAGGGAACACATACAGAAGACCCTCCGCGGGCCACGGTTGCGCCAGAGCATCCAGGCCCTCTGCCATCTGCTCTTTCCTTCGGCTGAAAAAACGCTCTACCTTCGCCGACCGGAAGGTCGCCATGAGATCCATCACCGGAATCCCCCACCGGCACACAACCATCGCGAAGACGTCCGGGTGCAGTGCCCACTCCCCCGGATCCACTCGGCTGCGGCTCAGATAATCCGCTTCGACATTGTTGACTCCTGCGACGTGCTGAGCTGACAGGGCCTGCAAGTTCTGTTCCGCCCAGGTCAGCAGGACACTCGCCTCCTCCTCCAGAGACGCACTGCCCGTACCGCCTTGCCGATTTATATAGGCCACTGTGGTCGCGTTGTCCGACAGCACTCGCACCGCTGCACGCCCCAGCACTTGCCGAAACGCTAGCAGTGCCTGAAACACCGCTCGCATTTCCAACCGGTTGATGGACCATAGCCGCTCCTCCGGCGACCAAGTCCCTTGTGCAAACGAGCCCTCGAGATGAGTCCCCCATCCTGCTAGACTCGCATCGGTCGTGAGCAACCGCCAGCACGGAGGCTCCAGAGGCACGCCCTGCGTCAGGCTGTCGGGAAGCAGCCACCATTGCAGGCTGTCCTTCACCACCATCGGACAGGGCAGGCACTGGGACAACGCATCCCTCTGATGAGACCAGCGCCGGAGAAGAGCACTCTGCAACGGCCGCATGTGAGCCCTGGCCCACACCACCAAGTCTATCGTAGCCGCCATGGTGCCCAGCAATTGCAGATACTGCCACGCCGTTGGTGCCCGAAGCCCCAGAAACCGACACACCAGATCTCTCAAGGCCCGCGCCCTTGCGCTGGGAAGAAAGACCCGGCCTGGCCGAGTCTTGAAGCGCGCCCCCAAGTACTCCAGAGTCTGAGAGTGAGTCAGCCGACTCTTTGCCCCGTTGACTACCCAACCGAGGCTTTCCAAGAATTCCACCACCCGGGCGGTGGCTACCACGCTTTCCTCCCTCGACTTCGCCCGGATCAACCAATCGTCCAGGTAAGGGTGTACCAGTATCCCCTCTCTGCGAAGAGCGGCCGCCACAACAACCATAACCTTTGTGAACGTCCAGGGAGCGGTCGCCAGACCGAAAGGCAGTGCCCGGAACTGAAAGTGTCCCATCGGTACCGCAAAACGCTTATGCTCCCTCCGCATGGGGATATGAAGATAAGCCTCCGTCAGATCTAAGGACGTTAGAAATTCCCCCGCGCGAACTGCCGCAATGACGGACCGCAAGTTTTCCATGCGGACGTGGGACACTCGAAGGCAACGATTTACCCTCTTGAGATCGAGAATCGGACGAAACGTACCCTCTTTCTTGGGAACCACGAAATAAATGGAGTATCGACCGGCGCCGAACTGGTCGACCGGGACGGGCACTATCGCCCGGAGCCGCTGGAGACGCCTTAAGGTGTCGCCCACCGCTCGCAGCTTCCGAGGAGCCCTGCAGGTGGAAAGAACAAAGGAATCGCCTACGGGGCGCTGAAACTCTAGGGCATATCCTTCCCGAATAACCTCTAAGACCCACCGGTCCGAGGTAATCTGGACCCAGGCAGGGTAAAACTCCCGTAACCTGCCTCCCATGGGCACCTCGCCCACCTGGGCCCGCCTCATCTCATTGGGACTTCTTGGCACCGGAGGACTGGAAGGTACCAAAGCCCCTGCCCGCTCCGCAAAACCCTCGAAAGGACTGACCACGCGATGGAAACCTGCTCCGCTGCGATTGCTGAAAACGAGGAGTGCAAAACCTACGAAAATCTCTCGAGAGGCCTCTAGACCCAGAAGCCCCTCGAGTCTGCTTCGGCCTATCCTCCGGGAGCCGTCCCCCTTTGGATTCGCCGAGGTCCTTAACCAACTTTTCAAGATCTTCTCCAAAGAGAAGCTTACCCCGGAACGGAAGTTTACTGAGCCGGGACTTGGAAGAACTATCTGCCGACCAGTTACGGAGCCACAAATAACGGCGAGCCGCTACTACCGAAGCCATACATTTCGCCAGACCACGAATAAGATCATAGTGAACATCGGACAGGTAAGCCGTGCCGGACTCCAGACGAGACACATCCGCCAATTGGTCCTCCGAGAGGGAGCTCTGGAGACGTTGAGACCAGCGCAAACAGCCTCTCGCCACCCACGCCCCCGCTATGGAGGCCTGCAGGGAAAGGGCACTCATATCAAATACCTGCTTCAGCAAAGTATCCAACTTCCTATCCTGCCCATCCTTCAAGGCTGCCGCCCCCTCCACCAGAATGGTAGTCTTTTTTGTGACCGCCGCCACCGTGGCATCCACCTTTGGAGAACGAAAAATCAGCTTATCCTGCTCAGAGAGCAGGTATAACCTGTCCAATGCCCTGGTTCCTCGCAACACTGACTCGAGAGTCCCATTCCTCCTGAATCATATCCCGAAAGACTCTGTGTATAGGGAACACTCGCTGCGATGTGCGCACGGCCTGCAGCAGCAGATCCTCCAACGCCTCCTCGGAGGACGTGGCCCCCGCGGGCATATTCAACACCTTTAGCGTCTTGGAAATCAGAGCAGGCAGTTCTTCCCGCCGAAACACACGGACCACCCTGCTCTGCTGCTCCTCCTCTAACAATTCCCCGTCTTCCAAGTCCTCATCCAAGACATCTTCCTCCAGATCCGGCATTCCCAGGTCCTCTTCCAAAGGAGCTGGCGACGCCTGATCCAAATCGTCCCGTCGCCTTTTAGGCAGCGCCATGTCACCTTCGAGGAGATTGGACGACCGCCTCCTCTTTCCCCTCGGAGGACTGGGAGACTGAACCACCCGGTACGGCTGCAGCAAGGCAAACGCCTTCTGCATCAAGGAGAAAAATTCGGAAGGGAATCCGGGCAACCCAGCCCCCTGAGACCCTTCCGGCAACAAAGGAACGCTGCCAGCGGAGGACGGGCCCGCAACCGGCTCCGAAGCAGTCAAGGAAGGGGGTCCGGACCCCCCGCCCTCCAGAGAAGCCTCTCCCTGACCTTGAGAGCCTTTCCCCAGGGACTTTTCCATGCCCATGGCCTCTAAAGAACACGCTTTGCACACCCCCGTGTCCAAAAGCTCTCCGCGCCTCATCCCACACACGAGGCAGCGGGGCTTGGCAGGCATGATCTATGAACAGCGCTGTAATGGTGCAGATGAAGCCTTGTATAGCCCAAGGAGCAGCTCTATTTAAACGCTTTTTTTTTTTTTTGCGTAGATCCACTAAGCCAGCCCTAACTAGCTGCCCCCTGACAACCGTTTGCCAAAACGAAGCTTCTAACCCCGAAAAAACGAACTTAGTAGCCCGAAGAAAAACAGCATCCAAAATGGCCACCGCAACGTTCACGGCGCCAAAAATCACGCGGCCAGGCCTCCTGCACTCCCGTGGAGCTGTTAAAGCCCTGCTCCGAGCTAGCGATCACTCCCCCAAGGGACCCTAAGGTCTGAATTACTCACCGGAATCCCCAAGCACCGGGAGGAGAGTGAGGAAGGGCAGCGCTGAACCCCTCAGGAGCACAGCCTTGAAATCGGCATCAGCTCCTGGAGAGACTGCAGTTCACCGTGGCTCTAAGTCCTGCCTGCTGCTAGCAGTCTCAGCCGTCCTCAACCTGCTCCTCACCCTTCCAAGTGGGTTCAGGAGCAGGGAGCAAAGGGCAGGCACACTCTTGTGCACTTGCAATGCTCGTTTAAATGCTGGGGCACTAAGGCAAATAAAGAGGGGGGAGAAGGAGGGGGAGGGGGGAGGAGAGGAGAGAGCAGGAACAGAGAAGAGAGAAACAGCCCCAGCAGTACAGAATCTCTGTCAGCAGCAGCAGGCACCTAAAACAAAACCAAGGGAAAAATAAAATCCTAAGTTCAATCAAAGAATTAAAGCTCTGCTTATTTGTTCCTCTGAGCCCAGCCCCGGGCTCAGAACCTCCAAGCTGCTTGGAGACTGAAAGTACTGGTGAAAGGGGGCGGATCTAGCCTATTTGTACCAGTGACATCAAGACGATGACATCATTCAGTCTCCAAGGCTGCTGGTGGAGGTTGACAACTCTACGTTTCCGGGTCTGGACTAGAGGGACGCAAAGGAACTGACTAATGAAAGTGAAACACCAACAACATCCTGGGCAGAAATGAGGGAACCAGCTAAAGAACCACATTCTCCCTGGAGATTAACAGAAAATGTTCTCTGCAGGACAATGCTTTAAGTTCAAAGATTCTGTGCACTAAACAGGTACCAAGAGCATCACTTCCTTCAACATAAGATCCTTCAGGGAAATTTTAGGGAGGCTCAAATGGAGCCCCTGCAAACATGGAGAGCATCAAATTAAGACCAAGATGGAACCACCTGCCCAATCAAGAGGGCACACATGCTTAACCACTTGCAAGAAAAAACAAAACTATGCCCAGATGAGAGGCAAGGGACACTCCCTGAATCCTCTCTAAACAGGCCACTGCTGCCACCTGCGATTGCAGCAAATTCAGGTGACAAAGGGTACAGGTAAATGGAGCTCACTGAGAAGGCAGTTACCAGTTGTGTGCCCCAGGGATCTGTCCTTGGCCAGATTCTTAACATCTTTGTTAGTGATATAATGGAAGGGCTGTCGGGTAAGGTTTGCCTTTTTGTGGATGATACCAAAATCTGCAATAGAGTAGACACCCAGGAAAGTGTAGATAACATGAGGGGGGGGGGATCTAGCTAAGCTTGAAGAATGGTCTAGAATTTGGCAGCTGGGATTTAATGTTAAAAATGCAAGGTCATGCATTTGGGCTGCAGCAATCCAAGGGAGCAATATAGTATAGGGGGTGAAGTACTTTTGTCCACTAAAGAGTGGGACCTCAATGTGGTTGTGTCTGATGATCTTAAAGTAGGCTAAACAGGTAGAAAAGGCAACAGCTAAAGCTAGGATGCTTGGGTGCATAGGGAGAGGAATGGCTAGCAGAAAAGAGGAGGTGTTAGTGCCTCTGTGTAAGTCTTTGGTGCGACCTCATTTGGAATACAGTGTGCAATTCTGAAGACTGTACCTTCAAAAGGATATAAACAGGATGAGTCAGTACAGAGGGTGGCTACTAAAATGGTTAGTGGTCTTCATTATAAAGCATGTGAGGACAGACCTAAGGATTTTAATATGTACACCTTAGAGGAAGGGTGGAATAGAGGCGATATTTAACAGTATTTATATACCGCCTTATCGTACAATCAAGGTGGTGAAATAATACAAACAAAAGTAGTGAGAGTGTGATTCATGCAGTGAAGGAGGTTTTAAGAATTACGAGTGGAAAGTGTATTATATTACAATGAACTAAGAATATTAAGCACTATAGTACAGCATGAGCTAAAATACAAGGTTATATACAATTAGGGATAAAAAATATCAAGGCTCACTGTACAAAGATTAAATGACAGGACCATAATTTTCGATGAAAAGCATTGTTTTCAACTGTTTACGAAAGTCTTTGAGGTCCGTTGCTGATCTCAAATCGTCTGGGAGTGAGTTCCAAATTATTGGAGCAGCCAGAGAGAGAGTGCTCTGTTATGTCCTTTCGTGAATTTCTGAAGTCACTTGAAGTGTTGACTCTATTTGAAGTTCCCCTTCTTGGTCGAGTGCTGATCTCTGGATGAATGAGGGAGTACAGGCTGTTGGCTGAAATATGTTTATTTTTAAAAATATTAATTTTGTATTTAATACGTGAGCGAATAGGGAGCCAGTGTAGGTCTTTCAAAACTGGAGTAATGTGGTCATGACTAGTTGATCCAGATATAATGCGGGCTGCAGTGTTTTGAGCTAATTGAAAAGGTTTGAGTGATTGCTTTGCTAGCCCAAGGAAGATGGGATTGCAAAAGTCCAGTAAAGGAGTGATCAGCGCTTGGCATACAGTACGGAAGTGATCAGTTGCAAGGAGATGTTTGAGTCTTCTGATAATTCACATCCTATAATAAACATTGATTGTTTTGTTTATGTGTGCTTTAAGATTTAATTCGCTGTCCAGTGTTACTCCAAGGTATTTAACTTCCGTTTTAATTGGTATGGTTTTGTCTGCTACTTTGATGTCAAGTGGATGTAAAACTTCTGGGTTGCGAGTGATTAGAGCCTCCGTTTTGCTATAGTTAATTGAGAAGTTAGTCATTACACCATTTTGTAATTTGTGTTAAGCAGTGATATTTTGGAGTAGACTGGGTTGTCAATAGATGGACATGTATATCAAAATATCATCTGCATAAATTGTGTACTGAATGCTATTAGCATTCAGGATGTCACATATTGGTTGTATATATATATATATATATATATATATATATATATTAAATAGAAGTGCTGAGAGGGTGGACCCTTGAGGCACTCCTTGGAGTACTTTTATAGGTAGGGAAGTGTTGTAACCTACTTTAACCCGATTCTGCCTGTCAGAGAGATAAGATTGAAACCATTTTAAAGTAGATGTTTAAATTTCTCCATGGCATAAATGCAGAGGGAGAGCCTCTTTCGGTTGAAAGCAAGTTCTGCTACAAGGGGACATGGGATGAGAGTGAAAAGGGATAGATTCAGGAGTGATATGTAGAAATATTTCTTTACGGAAAGAGTGGTGGATCCATGGAACAGTTTCCCAGTGTAGGTGGTAGAGATGACAGTATCTGAATTCAAGAAAGCATGGGACAAAGGATCTCTAAAGGAAAAAAGGGAACTGTTGTAGTTGTTATGGAAGGACAGACTAAATAGGCTATGCGGTGGGGGTGGGGAGGGCAGCATCCCAGAACTCTGAGGAACCCTCCAAGAGATCCTTAGACTAGAGAAAAATCGAGACCTGGTCCTCCCACTCCCTTCTTATGTGGATGCTTGGCAGTGGGTAACAGACCTTCCTCCTGCAGCAGTGCAGAGCATGTGCCTGTGGTCTGTTGAGACCCCTGCACCAAACCCTCTGTCAGATAAAAAGATAAGAGGCCTGGTGCAAAAAAAAAAAAAAAAAAAAAAAAAAAAAACACTACTCAGGTGAAAATGGGGCCCCCTGCTCCAAGGATATGTCAGCACAGAGGTTAGCTGGAAAAGCTCTGGGAGACATTAGAATGCTCTGAAGAGCAGGAGTTTGAAGCCTCCCTGCCTACATCCACAGTTCTCCCTAAACTGGTGGCACTTCCCACCAAAACACCCATCCTGGGCCTGCTGAGAAGCTATTGCCACTGATCATGGCCTCTGCAGCTTTTGCCCAACTGGAAGGACTGTCTAAAGGCACTGTTGGCAGTCTGGCCTTTGCAGCTATGGCAGAAATCACCATCTGAGTTGACTCTGGCCTCCTAAAGCTATGGCTGCAGCAGGGCATACAGCCTGACATATGTTCCCTCCTCCAGCTATAGAAATGCCTGGCCTTGGCACCAACTGCAGATGGCATAAGATCCATCATTGGTTGGCTCTGGCACACTATGCTGTCAAACAGTCCTCCAGAGACCACTCCACTGGATCTAGGCGGTGTCTGCTGAGGAAGCCCACCTGCACATTGTCCTTGCCTGCAGGCCACCAATAGAACTGTCAGGCCTCTTGGCCCACTGCAGAATGGGCTTGACCTCCAACGTGAGCACCACACTGCTCGTGCCCTCTGTTCAGATATGCCAGAGGTGTTGTCCAAGAACAATCTTACTGCTCTGTCTTCCAGTAAAGGGACAAACCAGTGCAACACCAGCTACACCACTTATCTCTAGATCATTGATAGATGAGGCACTTTCCTCTGTTGACCACTGCCCCTGGGCCACTTAGGACAGGCAATGCACTCCCCAGCCAAAATGGCATCTGTTGTGACCACCACCTAGGCCAGGGTCTCCAGAGGCACCTCCAGCTGTGATTGTCCTTTCTCAGCCACCACTGCAAATTGATCCCGATTTCATTTGACACTGAAGCCTCTGGGACAAAGGGATGTAGCTGAGGTTGCATGTGTGCTCTGGCCCAGGGGACAAGATCCAGCATTGCAGCCAGCCTCTACACCTGCAGATAGTGTTATGCTGAGTGTTTTGCCATCCACAGGAACAATCACAATATTCACAATATCCCGAATATCCTTTCCTCCAACAGTGCTGCCAGACTGTCTGCAGTGTCTAAGAATGCACCCAGGTACACCAACTGTTGCATCGGAGTCAGCTCGCTTTTGGTTGTGTTGCTAACCCATCCCAAGTCCTATAAAAACAATTTTCTGCATCACCTCCTGACTTCTCCCTGAACTTTGCCCAAATGAGCCAATAATCCAAGTACAGATGGACAAGGATCCCCTGCTTTCCTAGAGCTGCAGTGGCTACCACCATCTTGGTGAACATTTGAGGGGCTATTGCCAACCCAAAAGGCATCACCCAGAACTGGATGTGTCCCATGGGCGTTGCAAACCACAGGAACCTCTGATATCAGGTCATATAGGAATGTGCAGATAGCCTTGGTGAGATACAATGCAGTCAGGAACTCTCCTCTTTGCACTGCTACCATGACAGAGCACAGGGGTCTCCATGTGGAATTGGGGCACTCTGATCTGTTGACATGTTTGAGGTTGAGAATGGGTTGAAAGGAACCTTCTGTTTCTGGGCACCACAAAATAGATGGAGTACCATCTGGAGTTGCACTGGTTGGGTGGAACCCGAACCACTGCCTCCAATGCCAACGGGCACTTTAGAGTTCCCCATACCGCTTGTGCCTTTCCTGGCACTGTGCAAGGAGACAAAGGCATCTGCAAACAGCAGTTGGAATTCTAGGTCATATCCTTTGCAAATGATTTCCAGAACCCACTGGTCTTAGGTGATTTGGACCCAAGAGTGGTGGAACTGTTGCAGACATCCTTCAATCTTCTCCACCATCTCCTGGGCTCCCCCTTGCTTCACTGTAGCTTCTTTGTGGTGTTGGCAGACCACAGCGTAGTAGCCACAGCCTGTTCCTCGGCTACGAAAGACTGCCCCCTCTGAGGAAGGGCAAAATGCACCACCCTAACACAAGGGAAATCTCATTCTCCCCCATGACCTTGCTGAGACCGCCCTTTGCCTCCATGGGGCTTCTCCTCCAGCAGCCGGGCCCCCTTAGTCTCTCCCATTTTCTTAACCAGCTCAGAGCATCAAACAGCTTGCCTTTAAAAGGCAGTTTGCTCAACAAGATCTTGGAGGCCATGTCCACAAACCAGTTATGCAACCAGAGGAAGAGCTGAGATGTGACCACCCGAGCCATACTCAGAGGCTGACCAAACCAAGCCATAACAAAAATCCTGCAAATAGGCTGAGGCAGATTCCAATTTAGCCAGCTCTGCTGGTTGCATGTGCATGTCGCAGATGAGCTCAGGCAGGACTTGCACCCATTGCATGCAGGCCCTGGCCACATATGCTCCACAGATGGAGGCTTGCAGGGAGAGGGCATTAACAAACACTTGCTTCAACAGACTAAGTAGCAATCACGTGGAACCTTAAGTGCTGCCCTGTCTTCCACTGGAATTGTCGTCTGTCATGGCTGTGACTAAGAACCCAAAAAGGTGGATGTCTTGAACAGCTCTTTCTTTGCTGGTGGCACCAAGTACAGATGGGCCATTGCCTGCACGCCCCTCAGTCTCACTTACAGGCAGACTGGGATCTGCCCAGTCAGTTGCATAATGACCTTATGGATCAAAGAAATTGTGGGGCTTGTACACCTTGCAAGAGGGGGATCCTCCAAGGACACCTCCGCTTCCGTAGTCCTAGAAGGGATATTCAAAGCCACTAGAGACTAAGAAATGCCAAGAATTCCTTTTTCCTGTACACTATGGTGGGCTCTTTGCCTGGAGGAAGCTCTTCCTCCAAGGTCCACAGCCTCCCAATCATCCTCTAGGGCTGAAGGTCCCTCTCAAGGGTTCTCCACATCATCCGAGTGTTTGGAAAGCCAACTGTTGCCCTCATACCTATCTGTAAGCCTTACCTGCTTAGCTGGGGCCTGATGCCCAGGATCCTGGGAGCCACGCTTAGCTGTTGTTGAGGACTGCTGTAGCCAGGGGCTTCTTCAGACCCTGGCCCTGTCTCAATCTGTAAGTCCTATTGAGCAGAAGAATAAATTGAGGTGGAGAGAGAAGTTTCTTCAGTAGAACTCTCAGTATCTGATTGTGCACTTCTCCCCTGACCGCCACTGCAGTCTGTCCCTCCTGGGGACAAAATGGCTGCCAATGAAGCAGCACAGGAAACTTCCTGCTAAAGGAAGCCCTGCAGCCCGTGACTGTCTCTCAAGCGAGATCAGAGTGCCATACAAGAATCTGTCCTGCACCATTCCTCAATCTGCCGGCTTTCCCTCACAGAATTTGGAACAGTCAGCCTGTGAGTGAACTGCAGCATGTGCCACATACAGGTTTAGAACACTGCTCAACGGGAAGGCACAACAAATGAATTCTGCCTATTAAGCCATATACCCAACTTTGCTATACCAATTCGACATCAACAGGATGAAAGCAGTGATACAACACATCTGTCAAGTAGGTGTTCCACTCACTGCAATAAGCGATCCTGTATGGCAGCAATCCTCACTGACTCCCGAGAGGCTGTGGCTGCCATTGGGAACCACCGAATGTTGATTTAATGACACATGGTGGCCCCACAGAGGCTTCCTCCACCCTGGGCTCCAGATGAGACTGCTAACTCCTTTTTTTAAACTTTAATCATTCTGTTCCTAACTTTCTTGCAGTCTAGCTTCCACTTTGGGTCAGATGTGGTTCCACTAGATAAACAAAAAACCTATGTGCAGGGTGATCTAGGCCTCAACCAGTCCAGACAGATACATGTCTGGATGTCCCCCAGCTGCTGGAGACAAAGACTGCAGGGGGAAGGAACAGCCTCACCTTATATGCAATGACATCCCTAAGAAAATGTACATGATCAGTCTTCAGATGCTGGTGGGTGGGTACAACCCATCTGTCTGGACTGGAGGGACATGGATAAATGGTGAGATTTATGACACTTTATAAAAAAGGTATTCCTGCTGGAATTCTGCACAGTTCAAAATGTAGCACTTGTGACTATTTGTCTGACAATGTAAAATAAAATACAGAAAAAAAGCCAGGCTGATGCAAAATCCCTGTACTAGAGCCCAGTGTTTAAGCTCTAGGTTTCATAGCATGAATAGCACAGACTGTGCTGGGATGCAGTATGTAAATTATTCAGCACTCAAAAAGTAAGTGTTAAACTGGGAGGGCAAGCCAATTATGTGCAAAGTTGGTGCAAGTTTGGCATGCTGTCCAACCAGGGTCACTTGACACGTCACCTCTGATCGAGGCATCAGGAGAAGCCTCACTGCCAATAGTACACTGTCAGGGGACCAGTGCCCCTCCCCTTCCAAAAGAGAAAAACCCATCCAAAAAAACCCTCAGTGGTCCAATCTCCCCATCCACCTAATCAAAAAAAAAAATCCCTGGTGGCCCCCAAACCCTTTCACCTCCTTCCCAATAACTTTAATCAAGGGGCAGAAACACTGCCCACATGCCACCATCTTGCAAAATGGCAGCACCTGGCTCTACACAGTGCATCCTGAATGGACACTAGTACAATGCAAAGAAAGCTCAGCAATTTCAAGCTTAATGTAGTCTGAATAGTATACCAAAATACAAAAATGAAATCCAACTATGCTGTACTTGCCACCTCATTGATTTGAGAGCCATGTTGGCATCAGTAAGGAAACTTCATACATACATTTAGTATTTTAAAAAAAAATTCCCACAGTTTTTCAAGTATCCAAGCACTTGAACTGATATTTCATTAGGGAGAAAGAAACAATCACTTAAATTTTCCAATGTGTATCACTGCATACTAATGCATGTTTAAACACAAGCCCTATTTGCTAATAACTAGAATTACATTACATTAACATAAATTAACAAAATTTAGCTTTAATTTACTGACACTTCAGGAATCAGGAAAACTCTAGAAATATTGAGAAAACCTGATTCCAAGTTGATGCAAATGAGAGTCTACATGGCCAAACCTTTGTGAAAACCAAATCTGTTTAAATAGCTAAGTAAGCAGAAGTGTCCACGTTGAAAACAGCATTATAAAAAGACACCAACACTCATGTATCCACTAAACATTTCTGAAACTTAAGTCACCTGGCTTACATTGACTAAAATGTTCTAGACCACCTAAATGCACACCAAGTTAATAAATAAAACAAAGAATAAATGGATACCTTTCTATTGGACTATCAATAGATTTGACTAGCTTTTGCAGGTTAAAACCTTCTTCCTCAGATCAGGACAATATGACCAAAATTCCAAGGATTTCACTCGGGTCCACCACGACTTGACTCAAAAAAATCAGAGGTCATTCTCCACTCCTGCCACATGCCCTGCTGATAGGGCTTCCAGATGCAACTTGGCCCAACCTAGTAGGTCCTCCGCCTCTGCAGCTACACTGCTGGTGCCCCCTTGCTGATTGATGTAGGCTACTGTGTTCCCTGGCAACTGCTGCTGGAAAACTTAGTGCCAGCGTGACCGTTCTGGGCTCCAACCTGTTGACTGACCACTGCCTTTCCTGTTCGGTCCACTGTCCTTGGGCAAACTGACCCTCGAAGTGCACTCCCCAGCTGAACAGACTGGCATCTGTCAAGGGCTTCCATTGCAGAGATTCCAGCGGCATGCCCTGCTCTAGATTTCTGGGATCCAGCCACCACTGCAGAGATTGCCTTGCCTGCATTGGACAGATCAGCTTTCTGCAAAGGCTTCATGTGAGCTCTGGCCCACAGCACTACGTTGAGCGTGGCTGCCATTGTACCCAACAGCTGCAGATAATGCCACGCTGAGGGTGCTTGTTTGGTCATGAACTCCTGAACGAGCTGCCTGAGCCCCTGGGCTCTGGTGAGAGGCAGGAACACTCTGCCTCTGTTGAAGCAGGCTCCCAGTACTCCAATTCATGAGATGGCTCCAACTTGCTTTTCGCAACATTTACTACCCATCCTAAGCTGTGCAGGAACTGCACCACCCGACAGGTGGCTTCCTCGCTTTCGCTCCTTGACTTTGCTCGAATCAACCAGTTGTCCAGGTATAGGTGTACCAATACCCCTTCTTTGCATAAGGCCGCTGCCACTACCACCATCACCTTGGTAAAGGCCCGTGGAGCTGTCGCCAATTCGAACCGTAATGCCTGGAACTGAAAATGTCCCATCGGAACTGCAAACCGAAGATACTGCTGATGTTCCAATTGGATGGTAATGTGCAGATACACTTTGCAGAGATCCAATATGAGATACTCTCCTTGTCATACCGCCAATATGACAGACCTCAGAGTTTCCATGCGGAAGAGAGACACAGACAGCTGTTTACACCTTTGAGGTCCAGGATTGGCTGCCAAGACCCTTCTTTTTTGGGTACCACAAAATATATCGAGTATCGACCGCTTCCACACTGGTCTGCTGGAACCAGTACAACCACGTTGAGTTCTAGCAACCACTGCAACGTCTCTAGCACTACCTGTCGCTTTGAATTCGTTCTACAGGGAGATTGGACGAAGGCGTCTGAAACCGACTGCTGGAACTCCAGAGCATACCCTTGTTGAATGACCTCCAGCACCCAATCTGATGTAATTTGGACCCAAGCAGGATAAAACTCCCTTAGCTGACCCCCCCCCCCCCCACCACAGGTACCAATCCTGCCTGGGTCCCCCTCGCTTCATTGTGGCTTCTTGAGGGTTGAGGAAGAGGAGGCTCCAAAACCTCTCCCCGCTCCCCTAAACCCTCGAAATCCCTGGGATCTATACTGAAAACGTCCTCTGAAACGGACCAAACCTGGGTGTACGAAATCTCTGAAAATCCCTTTGCTGGCTCCTGGAGGGTGCCAGAGGATGATTCGGTCTTTGCTTATCCTCCAGCAGCCTCCCTCCTTTAGACTCCGAGGTCTTTTACCAACTTGTCCAAATCTTCTCCAAAAAAAGAGCTTACCCCGAAAGGGGAGCTTTCCTAGTCTTGCCTTAGAGGCTCCATCTGCTGCCCAATTACGAAGCCACAGATACCTGCATGCCGCTACCACTGATGCCATGCTTTTTGCCAGACCCCGAATAAGATCATATTGCACATCTGCCAAATAAGTTGCTCCTGACTCCATTCAGGCCGCTTCTTCCACCTCATCTTCACGGTTCAGCTTCATCCTTTGGGCCCACTGTAGGCAACCTCTTGCTACCTACACCCCACAGATAGAAGCCTGCATAGAAAGAGCATTGACATCAAAAACTTGTTTTAGCAGACTATCTTGTGCATCCTTAAGGGCAGCACTTCCCTCCACTGGAATAGTCATCTTCTTGGTGACCGCAGCCACTGCGGCATACACTTTAGGAGACTTGAAAAGCTCCTTGTCCTGCTCCTGCAACGGGTAAAGGTGTGCCATTACCCTGGAACCTCTCATCCCGGCTTCTGGAGTGTGTTATTCTTCCTGGATCATTTCCCTAAAGACTATGTATGGGGAAAGCTCTCTGGGACTTTTGAATCGCCTGCAGTAACGGATCCTCCAGAGAAGAATCCGCCTCTTGTTCCACCGCCAGCATGTTAAGCACTTTCAACATCTCTGAATTAAGGACTGGCAACTCATCTTGTCTGAAGACTGATCACCCCCTTGCGTGCTTCTCCTGCTCTGTGATCTCGCCTTCCTCCAGATCCAGCTCCATGTCTGATTCCTTCTCTTCTGAGATACTTTCTGAAACAGCTTCTACCTTTTCCTTCCCTAACCTGGGCTTTTTACATAGGGCGCCCCCCGCCTCCCCAGTCAGAAAAGCTCCAGCCCGTTTACAACTCAGATCTGCATCCATCCCCGCAGCTCCCTGCTTCCCTCCCAGGGCCTGCTAGAGCAGAGTTATGAAATCTTGGGAGAAGAAGATTGCCGCCAGGCCCCCCTGCAATACCGTTTGGGATGTGGAGGGTTCCGGAGCCGTGGACAGACCTGGCGCTGGTACCGAGGTGGGGCAGCTGGAGAGGGGGGTTCCGGAGAGCCCAACACTTCTTCCCTCTGTATAAAACATCTCCTTTGCTGCAGCTTCCTGAGTGCAATCTTTACAGACCCCCCACCTCCGACACTGACCCCTTCCTGGCCCCACACATGACACATTGAGGCCTTGAGGGCGTATTGGCAAGGCCCAAAAACTCCTGTACCTAACAAGTTTTCCTTTTTTGTTTTGTTTTTTTTTTTATTTATTAAAAGACTTCCAAAGATTACAAAGATACAAAAACCACAAAGATCTTCAAAAAAGATACAACAGTATCAACACAACAGCAGGTCTCAATAATAATCTACAATATGTCTTCAGTTTTATTCGTTTATAATAGAGATACCAGGACCCCCCCCCCCCCCAGGCTCCCTTCCCCCCCTAAAGTCACCCCAATACCGATACCCCCCACCTCCCCACCCCCCCTCCAACTATGGCTTGCTAGGGCTAGGGCTCAGGACAGAGGTAAGCTAAGAGACACACTTAGGGGACAAACCTCCACAGAGGCCAGCATATCACCCCCAATTATCCAGAACAATCACGCGCCATAGCGAGAAACAAAGGGCGCCCATACCAATTCAAAGCGAGCCAGACGCATCCTGCTAACCGCTACCCCCGTTCCATAGAGTATGTATCCCACATGCGTTCCAACCAGACCTGGAAAGAGGGGGCCAAAGCCTGCTTCCAGGCCGCTGCCAGGGATAGTCGGGCCGTGTTTAGGCCATGCCGAAGTAAGGCAAGTTGCAGAGCCTGGGCCCCCGGCACGGAGGTACCAAAAAGAAAAATACCCGGATCCCAAGGGATGCTCAGTCCCAGAAGCATCTGCATCCGGAATTGTACACCTCTCCAAAAAGCACGAATGCGGGGACACGCCCACCAAATGTGTCCCAGGGTACCTCGCTGCCCACAGTTACGCCAACATAGGTCCCCAGCCCCGGGAAACATGCGAGCAATCCACACCGGGGTCATATACCAACGGTACAGCAATTTATAGTTCGTTTCTCGGGCATTAGTCGCTATTGAGCTCTTCCACAGGCGGGCTTCCACCGTCTCCCACTGCTGATCAGTATAAGAAAGATTCAAGTCAGAGTTCCAAAGCACCCTATGACGTGAGGGGCACGCCTGGGCCCCCTGCAGGTGGGCATATAATGTCGCCACAAGACCCTTTGTAGTGGTACACCCCTCACAGTAGTGCTCCAGATCCGTCAGGTCCCGAGCAACCTGGGGCCGAACGGACCTAGAATTGACCCAATGCGTCACTTGCATATAACGATAGAGATGCCCAGCCGGGAGGTCAAACCCATCCCGCAATGCACGAAAAGACTGTAACCGACCATCAACAAAAAATTGGCCGACCCGGCTGAGGCCAAGGTGTCCCCATTGCCGAAAAGCCATGTCGCTCAAGCCTGGTGGGAAAGAAGCGTTATCAACTATAGGGGCTAAAGGGGATAAGTCCACATCACGGGATCGGAAGTGCCGATCCCAGCAACGGAGGGTATGAGAAATGTAGGGATTACTGGTGCATTTGCCGCGGCGAAGCCTTGGACCCAGCCACAGCCAATCCCCCAACCCTGCTCCCCCTGCCAAGCTCATTTCCATCTGCACCCATTGCTTAGTGCTATCGGCAATCATCCATTCCACCCCCGCCCGACACTGCGCCACCGCATAATACCACTGTAAATTGGGCATGCCCATACCGCCGGAACGCAAGCAGGCAAAAAGAACTTGCCGCGCTAAGCGCGGGCGACAATAGTGCCACACAAACTTCATAAGCAACTGTTGCCAGGTCGCCAGAGTAGCTCGCGAGATGGGGAGCGGTAGAACCTGAAAAAAATAAAGGAAGCGGGGGACAATCACCATCTTGACTACGGCTATACACCCAAACCAGGAGAGGAGCAGGCCATTCCAAACTTCTAAGTCCCGCCGAAACTGACGAAGCAAGGGATCATAGTTAGCTTTGAAAAGATCTGCCCGCCCCACGGTTAAATTCACCCCTAAGTATCGTAGGGCTCCTGACACCCAGCGAAGAGGATAAGCCTCTTGAAGTTCAGCACAGACCTCCCTAGAGACCCCAACATTCAAGATCTCCGATTTAGTATAATTGATTTTGAAGCCGGAGACCCGAGAGAAGTTAGCGAACAGCTGCATCGCGATTGGGAGGGAAGCGGACGGATTCACCAGGGATAGAATGATATCATCCGCAAAGAGCGCGATCCGATATTCCGCAGGACCGATGCGGACCCCTCGCAAACCTGGATGATCTCGAAAGCTGAGCCAGAGGTTCCATCGCTAGGGCAAAAAGCAGGGGCGAAAGGGGGCAACCCTGTCGTGTGCCTCTTTCCAAAAAGAAGTGTCTCGAGTGACCCCCATTAATCCGAACGCACGCCTGGGGCTGCTGGTAAAGGCTGCGAACCCAACCAATATAATTAGGGCCAAAGCCCATTGCCTCGAGGACACACCATAGATAACCCCAATCCACCCGGTCGAATGCTTTTTCCGCGTCAATTCCCACCAGCAACGCTGGTTGTGGGTCCCGTTGAGCCACATGAATAATCTGCAACATACGCCGAATGTTGTCGGCAGCCTGTCGACCCGGCACAAATCCAACCTGGTCTGGTTGGACCAAGCCCGGTTCAAACGCGCGGCTAGCACTGAAGCAAAGATTTTAACGTCAACGTTTAGCAGGGAGATGGGGCGGTACGAGGCCACATCATGCAAGGGTTTATCGGGCTTGGGTATCATCACAATCAATGCCTCACGCTGGGACGGGGGAAGGGAGGCTGCCCCCAGGACCTCATTAAACAAACAGGTCAGGGATGGCGCCAATTGTGCTCGGAACTTCTTATAGTATTCTGCTGGAAAACCATCACTACCCGGCGCGCTGCCAGTTTTCAAATGCCGAATTGCATTTTCCACTTCATCTATCGTAAATTCCGAGTCCAACTGAGCCCGGTCAGAGTCAGAAAGACGCGGCAGAGTGGT
This sequence comes from Ichthyophis bannanicus, assembly GCA_033557465.1. Classification (NCBI taxonomy): domain Eukaryota; kingdom Metazoa; phylum Chordata; class Amphibia; order Gymnophiona; family Ichthyophiidae; genus Ichthyophis; species Ichthyophis bannanicus. Next base: position 1,404,314,837 of record CM066031.1, on the reverse strand, counting down.
CCTCTGCAGAATTATCTTCACTTGATCCCTACCAGTGGGCTCTGCTTTGTAAAGTCGCTCCAAGTAATCAGCAAAAAGATCACGGATCTCCCGGGAGATGACCCTCGTCTGTCCCCCAGCGTCGTGCAATTCGCGGACCACTCGAGGACTGCTGTTGACGCAGGCGCAAAGCCAAGAGGCGGCCAGTTTTATTCCCATGTTCATAAAAAGTTTGCCTTAATTTCCGCCGCTTATTGTCTAATTCTCTCTGCATACATGCATCTAAATTCGCTCGAACCGTCCGCCACTGGCGTAGGACCTGCCTCGACCCGGTTCGGGTGTGCTCCAAGCCTAGGCGAGCAGATTCCCTCACCAAGTGATCATAATCACGTGTCCACATTTTACGCGTGCGGGCTGCCTCAGCCATAAGTTGACCGCGGGCTGTGGCCTTATAAGCATCCCATACCGTGGGAAGAGGAACATCCCCAGTATCATTAAGCTCAAAAAATTCCTTAAGTGGGCGTGATCCTGCACTGCGCCCTGCTGTCGTAGAAACCTTGCGTCTAAACGCCAAAAACGGTGGCACTCGCTATGTGTGCCGTTCGGGAGGATGAGCCAGCAAAGGGCATGGTCTGACCAGGTCAGCGCTCCAAGTCCAGCCTGCACTCTCCCGTCCATCAGGCGCTGATCCAACAAAAAATAATCAATGCGAGTGTGGACCTGATGGACCGGTGAGTAGTAAGTGTAACCCCTCTCTCCCGCATGGGTGTCCCTCCAGATATCCTGTAGGCCCAAGTCGAACATCAAGCGCTGAAGGGCTCTTGCCGATCCCCCCTGTCCCCCCCCAGTGCGACCCGTAGAATCCAAATGGGGCACTAGATGCGTGTTACAATCCCCACCCATAACAATGGGGCCTTTTGCAAAATCCGCCAGTAGGGCTTTCAGTCGTGTAAAAAAGGGCCCCTGACCCGTATTTGGTGCATAGATATTAGCTAAAGTTAGCAAGTGTCCGTCTAGGCGAACATTCAGGAACAGCCACCTCCCCAGGGCGTCTCGTTTTATCTCTTCAATCTGCAAGGAGAGGCTCTGGTGAAATAGTAGCCACTCCCCGCTTCTTCCGGCCCTGCGTGTCGGAGGCCACCCGCACCTCAGTATATGGGGGTCGCTTTAGCCAGCCCTGCTTGGAGTTTTGAAGATGGGTCTCCTGCAGATAAACAATATCCCCTTGCAAAGTGCGCAACTCCGAGAACAGCAGGGACCGTTTCCGCGGGGAGTTAAGACCCTTAACATTCAAAGAGAAAGCGTACCATTAGAAAATACAACCTAACCCCACACATCCGCTGGCCACCCAAAAAGTCCCAGTGAGGGCTCCCCCCAACAAACCCAGGAAATTAGTTAAGCGGGTCCACCTAGACCACCCTCCAAGAACAAAAACCATAGATCCACCTCCCCAGCCCAAACATACCTCCCAGCTCCATGTTGGGAGACCCCCCCCCCCCACCCGTCACCCCCCCCCTTCCTGTCAACACCTCCTGCCTGTCTAAGTTAATACAGGACACGGTGAATTGACCACAAACCCCGTACCCCCCAAAACCCCATAAAGTGAAAACTCAACCTAATCATAGAAAAACATTCCCCCCACTACTTCCCCACCCATCCCGGATCATCAATCCCATCTTGTCCCCCTACCAGAACAGTAACATCAGTAAAACATTTGCAGATCAACCGCCACCCCCCATGGAGAATGGAGTGGGGACCCCAGGTTAATCTTTGCCACCAGTTATCCAAAAATCAGGGGACCCACTGAGACTCCCTACAAAAATAAAAAAAAAAGAAAATGAGAGGAGCTCTTCAAATCCACAAGAGTATCAGGCGGGCTTGCCCACCCGGGTCCACTTGGAATGTTGGGGCTTAGGGGGCGGCGGATGAGGCTGGGCGTTATCAACTAGACCCGCTTGGCGGAGAGCTCGCCAGGCTTCAGAGTAGTCCTTTGCAGAAATCTTTTTGTTGCCCAAAAGGAAATTCATCCTAAATGGGAAGGACCAAGAATAGCGAATCCCCTTGCTGTTCAGGACCGCCGAGACTGGTTTCATCTCTCTCCGGCGCGCCAATGTGAACATCGAGAGGTCCTGATAGATGGACACTGTCACGTCCTGGAAATGGACCGTCTTCTTCTCCCGGCCTCGACGTATAAGAAGCTCAGCATCAGAATAGCGTAGGAATCTCGCAATGACATCTCACGGCTGGTTGTTAGGGGGTTTTCCCAAAGCGCGATGAACCCGTTCGATTTCCATTCCAGAGGCGTGTGTAGCCAGCTCCTCCGCCGGGAGCAATTCCGCTATCAGCAGCTTAAGCACAGTTGGCAGGTCTTCCCCGCCCCCGACCGCCTCTGGGATTCCACGAAAACGCACGTTGTTGCGGCGGGAGCGATTTTCAATGTCATCAATTTTATAAGTCAGCTCCATGGCCTGCGCCCGCTGCCTGTCGAGAGCACATTGTATATCCATCAGGGTCCCATCATGGTCAACCACTTTGGTCTCCACGTCCTCTACTCGGGCTCCCAGTTCCTTAACGTCGGTCTGAAGTTCTGCGACATCTTTCATCAAATCTTCCTGTAGTGCGCGGAACTCGATGGCTAACTCTGCAAAGCCCTTACGGAGCTCTTGTTTAGTTTGAGCCGAAGAGATCTGCTTATGGGGATCCAATTCTTCTTCACTTACAGTCTCATCGTCGGAGCCCTTCGGAGGAGAATGGTCGCACGGGCTGGTGGAGGCTCCGGGCTTACTCTGCAGCCGCTGGGAGGAGCGCATCCCCTCCCGAGTTTCAGAGTTTTTGGTTTTAGCAGCCATCATACAGAGCAACCAAGCGCACACAGTGTTAGGAGAGGTAGAGGCAATGCCAGCAAGAGCAAAGGCACCAAAGAGAGAACGGTGCACAAGATCACACCAGCCCAAAGAATAGCCACCACAACACAGTGTCAGGAGATGCGGGTGAGCAATGTCAGCAAAGCAACAGGCACTGGTGGGACAGTGGAACAGAAAGTTGTAAACTGCCTCCGGTCCCCCTGGACAAACAGCCTGGCACAGCTCAGGGAAATTGTAGGCTTCGGCGGGGCACCTAGCAGCTGGAATATAATCCCGGTCACCAGTTGTGAACTCAAGCCACAATGCAGAGGGGAAGAAAGTTAACGTTCAAACTTACCCCCCACGGGGTGTTTTGCAATAGCAGGAAGAGATATCAAGCACTGGCCGGTGCCACACGGTATCCACTCCGTATCTCTGTAGGCCTCGCAGATAAGGGCTCAGCAGCGCTTGCAGCAGCCTCAGTGCTCTCAGCTGTGTGAATCTCTGCTCCGTGCCGGTGATATTTAAACCCCACGCGGGGCCTAGTGGAGGATCGCGGGAGTAGTCAGGCTCAAAGTCCTCGACGGATGGTGGTGTTCAGCCGGTCAGGCCTCAGGAGCGATCCCCGTGGTTTACCAGGCTTCAGTGTGCCCGCCAAACTGATGGATCAGGCACCGCGGGGAGTCGCTTGCTCGTGCCGATCCAGGGTAGGTAGAGGGGAGCGGGTTGCTGCGGGTTTTTTTTTTATTGGTGCTGAATACCGCGGCTGGTGGCAGAGTCAGTCAGGTGAGGGCGGCAGGAAGCAGCATCTACCAGGCCACGCTGCACGGTGAACTTCTCGGCTCCTCAGCCTCCGGAGGCCCCACAGATCCACTGGGTCAGGTTCCGAGGGGGATCGCTGGCTCACACTGATCCAGGGCAGGTACGAGGAGAGGGGCAAAGTGCGGCTGTTTTCATGTGTTTGCTAGAAGTAGGGGGTCGAGGGGACGGAGCTCTAATAAGTTGCGGCCATCTTGCAGTGGGCTCACGAGCGCCCCCCCTTTGTTTTGTTTTTTTAAACAAAGACTCCGAAGTCATCTAACCCAGGCTGCCCCCCCTCCCCCAACAGGAGCACCTTGGTACCAAAGCCTTCCACCAACTGTTTCTCAAGCTTCTATAGTCCCCACAAGGGCTGCTTACGAGCAAACTGCACAGCCGCTACAGTTTCATTTTGCCATGCTATTCACATGGAACTGCCACGTGGCCTAAGCTGGCTCTCAGCCTGTTAATTTTCACTAACCCCAGCGCCGGCGCTATGCACCTCTCACCTCTGCTCAGAAGGCTGATGTGACTGCTGCCTCTCACCAGCCGTTGCGAACACCGCTGTGGCTGAGCAAACACCAGCTGCCGCGGCTCTGCTCACTCGGTCAGCCTTCCCTCCACGTCTCTTCACCCGATCTGCAGGTTCGGGAGATGGAGGCCCCAGGCACAGCTCCCACACTCTACCTTGGAAACCCAGAACCTCCAGGTAGGGGGGAAGCGTAGCCTTGATGTCGCAGAAGCTGGCAAATAAACCTAGCTGCCAAATTTAAAGTGGCAGCACAGCATTAAAATCTCTCCCTCCCCCCCCCCCCCATATCCTATCACTACCCTACCAAAAACTCCTCAATCATTCCTCTAGTGAGCCCCCACCTCTGAGGCTCACACCTCCTTCAGCTGCCTTGGAGACTGAGCTTACTGGAGCAAGGAGGCAGTTCCTCATCTATTTATGCTGGTGTCACCAAAAAAGGTGACATGCTGAGTCTCCAAGGCTGTGGGAGGAGGTGCTTAAATCCAGAGGTCCAGGACTAGACTAGAGGGACGATAAGGAAAACAGCATTATAAAGGACACCAACACTCATGTATCCACTAAACATTTCTGAAACTTAAGTTACCTGGCTTACATTGACTAAAATGTTCTAGACCACCCAAATGCACACCAAGTTAATAAATAAATTGATACCTTTCTATTGGACTATCAATAGATTTGACTAGCTTTTGCGGGTTAAAACCTTCCTCAGATCAGGACAATATGAGCAAAATTCCAAGGATAGTCTCAAGGGGCAAGGGTGTATAGGAATAGTGGGTGACATGGATGTGCGATTAGAAGGTAGCAAAGCAGTAAAAACGTGATAGATTAATTCAAGAAATTCATAGGCAGTCACCAAAATCCCACTAGTAAAGGCAACATGCTGAGTTTAATGCCGTTCACGGTAAACTGGGGATAGTAGCTCATCCCCTCCACCCCCACTCTAAGCCCTGCTCCAGAAGGAACAGGGCTAATTTTATGAAGACTGTCCAGCTCTGGAAATGTAGCAGCTCTACTTTAGGTAACAGCATCTGAATATCTTGAGCAAAGAGCTTTCTGCCAGACTTTCCAGCACTTGTATTATAGCTGAACTTACACCACAGTTTCAGGGAAGATATTTTCTTCTTCCTGCTGCAGCTCCTTTGCCAATTCTTCACTCATGACATCTGCCAGGGAGCAAGGGATTGCTGTACTTGTAGGGACACCCCAGGGACACTGCAAAAGATGATTAACATAGCATGAGTTGGGGGTAACCATGCTATAACATGAAGCTTGCTGGGAATATGAAGTTAGCTTAGCATCATCTTAACAGTTTCCTCAGAACTCGTGAATATAATTTGCTAGCATTGCATACTGGTTACCATCAGTCATGCTTTGAAAAAAAAAAGTCCAATAAGGTGTACGTGCCCTGCCTTTTCAAGCCTTTTAATAAATAAACGTTATGTTCTTGGGCTTTAATTATCCCAACCAAGGTTGTCCCTCGGATTCTGCAATCCATTGGACGCCAATAAATTGCAGGATTGGAGGTAGCACTGTTTTACTAGAGGCAGGTCTTGTTTGACAAATCTGATTTCTTTGACTAGGTGAGCAGGGAGCTGGACTGAGGGAGAGTCCTAGATGTAGTGTACTTAGATTCCAGTAAAACCTTTGACACCCATTCTGCACAGGCGATTTATAAACTGAGCACCCTAAAGTTACTGATTGTGTTAGAAATTAGTTGAGTGGGAGACAAAGGGTACAGGTAAATGGAGCTCACTACCAGTGGTGTGCCGCAAGGATCTCTCCTTGGTCAGATTCTTTTTATGATCTTTGTTAGCGATATTGCAGAAGGGCTGTAGGGAAATGTTTGCCTGTTTGCAGATGATACCAAAATCTGCAATAGAGTATACACCCAGAAATGAGCAGATGAGGGGGGCTCTTAACTAAGCTTGAAGAATAATCTAGAATTTGACAGCTGAGATTTAATGCTAAAAATGCAGGGTCATATATTTGAGCTACAAAAATCCAAGGGAACGTTACAGTGTAGGGAATGAAGTACTTCTGTCCACAAAAGACAATGGTGAACCTGGGCTTGATTGTGTCTAACTAAAAGTAGTTAAATAGGTAGAAAAGGCAATGGCGAAAGCCAGAAGGATGCTTGAGTACATAGGGAGAGGAATGGCCAGCAAAAAAAAAAAAGGGAGGTGATAGTGCCTCTGTATAGGTCTCTGCTGCGACCTCATTTGGAGTATTGTGTGCAATTCTGGAGATCACACCAGCTACTAAAATGGTTAGTGGTCTTTGTTATAAAGCATATGAGGATAGACTTACTTCAAAATGTATTTTATTGAATTATATTATTGATAACAGATAGATACACGTAAAACGAGGCCCTCACTAAGGCCATGTACATAATCACGAACATGGCATATACACATACATAGAGCATATGAAGAACATATTATACATATGGGCGCAACGAAGTTGCTGGTACAGATAATCATAATAGTACAACCGCCAGTCCACAGAGTCATAAGAACATAAGATATGCCATACTGGGTCAGACCAAGGTCCATCAAGCCCAGTATTCTGTTTCCAACAGTGGCCAATCTAGGTCATACGTACCTAGCAGTTTCCCCAAGGGACACAGGTTCCACAATGCTTGTATTGGTTCAAGCATTGATATCCTGGGTCCCTTCTTAATAATGGTTTATGGACCTTTCCTCCAGGAACTTGTCCAAACCTTTTTTAAACCCAGCTACACTAACAGCCTTTACTACATCCTCCGGTAACAAATTCCAGAGTTTGATTACACGTTGAGTGAAAAAATATTTTCTTTTATTAGTCTTAAATAGTTTACCCTGTAGCTTCATTGCATGTCCCCTAGTCTTTCTATATTCTGATAAGGTAAACAATCGATCTACGTTTACCCGTTCCACTCCGTTCATTAATTTATAGACTTCTATCATATCTCCCCTCAGCCGTCTCTTTTCCAGGTTAAAGAGCCCCAACCTTTTTAGCCTTTCTTCATAGGAGTAGCCTTCCATCCCCTTTACCATTTTGGTGGCTCTTCTCTGAACCTTTTCTAAAATTGCTATATCCTTTTTAAGATATGGCGACCAGAATTGCACACAATATTCAAGGTGCGGTCTCACCATGGAACGATATAGAGGCATTATAATATCTTTTGTTTTATTTTCCATTCCTTTCCTTATCATACCTAGCATTCTATTTGCTCTCTTGGCCGCCGCTGCACACTGGGCCGAGGGTTTTAACATGGTATCCACAAGGACGCCTAAATCTTTTTCTTGGGTGGTGGTTCCTAATGTGGAACCTTGCATCGTGTAACCATAGTTTGGGTTGTTCTTCCCTAGGTGCATAACCTTGCACTTCTCCACATTAAATTTCATCTGCCATTTTGATGCCCAGTCTTCCAATTTATCAAGATCCTCTTGCAATTTTCCACAATCCTCCTGGGTTTTAACAACTTTAAATAGTTTTGTGTCATCAGCAAATTTGATAACTTCACTCGTTATTCCACTTTCCAGGTCATTTATGAATATGTCAAAAAGCAGCGGACCCAGCACAGATCCCTGGGGTACACCACTATTCACCTTTCTCCATTGGGAAAATTGGCCATTTAGCCCTACCCTCTGCTTTCTATCTTTTAACCAGTTCCTGATCCACAGTAGTACACTGCCTCCTATCCCATGACTCTTTAGTTTTGCCAAAAGTCTCTCATGAGGGACCTTGTCAAAGGCTTTCTGAAAGTCCAGATACACAATATCAACCGACTCACCTTTGTCCACCTGTTTATTCACTCCTTCAAAAAAACATAACAGATTAGTAAGACAAGATCTTCCTTGTCTAAAGCCATGTTGGCTGTCTCCCATTAGGTCATGACTATCTACATGCTGAGTAATTTTATTCTTTATGATGGTTTCTACCATTTTTCCCGGTACTGATGTCAGGCTCACCGGTCTGTAGTTTCCCGGATCACCCCTCGAACCCTTTTTAAAAATTGGTGTTACATTGGCGATCCTCCAATCCTCAGGTATTAGAGATGATTTTAATGATAGTTCACAGATTACTGATAGCAGGTCTGCAATCTCAAATTTCAGTTCTTTCAACACCCTTGGATGTATACCATCCGGCCCAGGTGATTTGCTACTCTTCAGTTTATCTAATAGTTGTAGGACATCTTCCCGATGTATCGATATTTCCTTCAATTCTTCCACACCTTTAAATACCACTTCAGTCGTGGGTAACATCCCTACATCTTCCTCAGTAAAGACCGAAGCAAAGAATTCATTCAGTCTCTCTGCTATCGCCTTGTCGCCTCTTAGTGCTCCTTTAACCCCTTTATCATCTAATGGACCAACTGACTCTCTCACGGGTTTTTTGCTACGAATGTACTTGAAAAGGTCTTTATTTCGCGTTTTTGCTTCCGCAGCAAGCTTCTTCTCAAATTCTCTCTTTGCCTGCCTTATCAATGCCTTGCATTTGACTTGCCAGTGCTTGTGCTGTTTCCAGGTTTCATCATTTGGCTCTTTTTTTTTCCCACAACTAAGTATACACCCCCACCACCCACCTCCCCCCACCCCCTCCATCTACTACCCCCTAGCCCCTCCCCCCCACTCCCCACCCCAATCCAAGCCAGTATCCAACCAAAAATCTCTAACACCCCTAACCCCCCCAAACCCAGACACACGCAACACCCCATTGCAAGATACCCGAGCAAAGTTACCTCGACCCCCACCCAGCGGTCTACTCAGATAGGGAAGATAGGCAGCGTGGGTCAATTCACTAGGAATTAGATATTCAGCGCCGCACTGCGTTCTGTAGGGGACAGCGTATTAATAAAGGGCTGCCAGATTCCAAGAAAGCGATCCCATCCAGACCCCCCCACTTGTTTGGCCGTGAGCTTTTCCATATACATCAAGTTCAGCAAGGTTCTTCGCCACATTTCGCAGGGGGGGGGGGGGGAGCTCCTAAGCCAACATTCCAAAATCACCCTCTTGGCCACCAGAATACCCCGATCCAGCAGAGCCCGGTGAGACGCCGGGGGCAACAGCCCGACTTCCCCCCAGCAGTGAAAAAGACAGAGTTGCCAGTGCCCCAAATCCCCCACAGGCAACCACTGCCCTAGGGTGGTCTGAACCGACCGCCAAAGAGATTGCACAGCGGTGTACAACCAAAATTTGTGTAGCAGGGTCCCTTCAACCTGATGGCACCAACCGCACATGGGGGTATCCCGTAACCCCACCCGATGCGCCCATCTATCACTCGCGTACGCCCTCCAAAGAAATTTAAATTGCATCTCCTGCAAATAGATCCACATTGCTCCTCTGGGGACTCGATTGAAGGCGAGTTGCATCAGGTCTATGGTCAAACCAGACAGCCCATCAGCAACCCATCTATGGGTGAGAGTCTGAAGGTACGTCGAATCGGCCCAGGGGCAGAGCAACTGTTTCCGCTCCGTCCGGTCCAAAAGCTCCTTCCCTACCCAGCCGCCGAGCAGTTTGCGCGGGTCCCGCGTAAGCAGAAGGTTGGGGATTTTTTTTCGCAACTGATCAATGGAATGGCGAAGTTGAAGGTAGCCGTAAAAATCTCTTGGGTCTAAATGATAAATACGGCTCAAGGTTTGAAAGCTCTCCAAAGCGCCCCCGTCAGTTCTGCCAAGGTCTCCCAAACACACTATCCCCTTCCGACGCCAAACATGGAAGATCGAGTACGCCGCGCAACCCAGCACGAAATCCGAGTTTCCAACTAAAGGCAGTAACAAGGAGCACTCCGGATCCCACCCAACTCGCCGACAAATTACCCGCCATGCCATCCGCAAGGTCCGTAAGTAAGAGGGGATCCTCCCGTCCCCCGAACGCTGACCACTAGAACGATGAAGAAGAAACAAACTGTGTAATGGGGGTGAAAAAGCCCTAAGTTGATGAGTAGGCGTACAGCTCCCTTCGACCTCCAATAGACCCCATATATGCCGTGCCAAATAGCAAAGATTGTAATGGGATAGCGAGGGAAGTTCCAACCCCCCCTCCTCACGTCTGCGTCGCAGGGCTCGAAGAGGGATACGAGGACGGCGGCCCCCCCATAGAAAGCCGGTCAAGTACTTATCAAAAAGTTTCCAATCTCTCGCACGTACCCAAAGCGGCAGAAGTCGAAGCAGATACAGCCACCTCGGAAGTTCCACCATAGTGAAAAGCGCTATACGGCCCCGAAGAGACAGCGGAAAGGCTCGCCAACGCTGAAACACAAGTTGCGCCCTGCTCAGCATATTAGGTATATTCGCTTGGTATAAGCGCCCCGGGTCTGCCGGCAGTTGTATACCCAAATATTTGATAGTGCCCTCAGCCCACACCAAGGGAAACCCCCCTTGCCATGCCACCCGCACCTTCCCGCCAACATCCAGTGCCATAGATTTAGACATATTGATCTTCAAGCCTGAGAACCCGCCAAAATCCTGTATAAGATGCAAAACCCGCTGCAAAGAAGTCCGCGGGTCAGTCAGGCAAAGAAGCAGGTCATCTGCAAAGGCACTGACTTTCATTTCCTCCCCCCCCCATCTGAACACCGACCACCTGGGGATCTTGTTGTATAGCTTGTAGAAGGGGTTCCAGCGCAAGTACAAATAAGAGGGGCGACAGCGGACAACCCTGCCGGGTACCGCGTTCTAAAGTAAAAGGGGCCGAGTAGATCCCGTTTACCCCCACCCTCGCCGCCGGGAGCTGATATAGGACCTGAGTCCACTGGGCAAACTCTCCTCGAATCCCAAAGCGTGCGAGCGCCTCCCAAAGATACTGCCAAGCCACTCTATCAAAGGCCTTTTCAGCATTGAGGCTTACAAGGAGCAACGGAGAGTCCCGTCCAAGACAGTATTCCATGCCCAGGAGGAGCTTAACAATGTTCTTAGTGGCATCTCTGCCCATGACAAAGCCCACCTGCCTATCCCCAATCAAAGAGGGAAGGAGTGGATTTAAGCGCTGGGCTAGCACCGCAGCCAGAATCTTAGTATCAGTGTTAATTAGGGAGATAGGACGAAAAGACGCCGGGTCAAGCGGGTCTTTGCCCGGCTTCGGAATAAGTGTGATATTAGCACAGCGCATGTCCCTAGGAAAGCTTCCCTTATGCAACACCTCCTCATACATAGCAAGCATACTAGGAACCAGCCGAAGAGAGAGTATCTTATAATATTCCCCGCCGAACCCATCCGGGCCAGGGGCTTTATGCGGTTTCCCGCGCTTTATGGCCGCTTGGATCTCCGCTCCCGTCAAAGGGGCGTTCAGCGACGCCAAGGCCTCTGCCGAAAGTTGTGGCAGGCTAACCTTATCCAAAAATGCCACACCTGATTCCCCCGCATTGTCTTCCGCCGTATAAAGGTGGGCGTAATACGCACGAAAGATGTCCGCAATCTGCTGGGGCTGGTGACAAAACTTGCCCTGGGTGTCACGTAGCACCGGAACGAAGCGTGCCCCACCTGGGTCCCGAACCAGCCTAGCCAGGAGCTTCCCAGATCTGTTACCAAAGCGGTACAGCTTGTGCTGGTAGTACTGCAGAGACATCCGCGCCCGCCGCTGAAGGAGCTCATTGAGAGCTAATTGGGCCCTAGTAAACTCCTGCTGCTTAATCTTAGCCCCCCGTCCCTGCACAGTGGTTAAATTGGATTGCAAAGCCCGGAGATTGCGCTCCATGTTCACAATACTTCTGTCAAGCTGACGCTTCTTACGAGCGGTATATTCAATAATGGCGCCTCTCAGAACTGCCTTACTGGCCTCCCAAAAAAGTAAGGGGGAGCAGCCAGGTGTATCATTGAAAAGCACATACTCCGACCACTGCTGTTCTAAAAAGGATCGAAAATCAACATCCTCCCACAAATGGGCCGGAAAGCGCCAGCCCCCAGTACCCATCCCTTGGCATTCCCAAGTGATCCAAACCATTCCATGGTCGGAAATGGTTATGGGTTCTATATCCGCTTGCGCCACCCTAGAGATCGTCCGCTCGCCCACCAGTATGTAGTCAATGCGGGACCATGTGAGATGGGCCCTCGATTGATGTGTATACCCACGCTCTCCTGGGTGCAAAAGGCGCCATACATCTACAAGGCCTCCTAATCTGCACAAATAGCTAACGCCCTTATTGGTCCATGCCCCTTGGGCACTTAGCACAGATTTATCTAGACGAGGATCACTAGGGCAATTAAAGTCCCCAGCCAACACCAATTTACCATCCCCCACCTTCTGCACAAAACTCAGTAAACCCTTAAAGAAAGCGTGATCGTACACGTTGGGGGCATACACATTGCCAATCCAGATTTCCTCATTGTACAATTTAGCTTGGATAAAGACGTAACGCCCTTGCGGGTCTGAGTCAACATGTTTCACCTCAAATGGGACGCCTTTTTTCACCAATACCACTACTCCCGCCCTTTTACCCCCAGCAGAAGCCCCATACATGCCCGCCACCCAGTCTCTCACCAGCCTCTGATGCTCTTGAGTGGTCAAATGGGTTTCTTGCAGTAGGGCTAAGTGAGCTCCCTTCCGTTTAAGCGCCTGTAAAATTTTGGTACGCTTAATGGGTGAGTTGATACCACCTACGTTCCAGGAAATCAACTTAATCTGCTGATTAAGGCACCCGAGCATTGTGAGCCTCCACTACGGATATTCCCATACGGACCCCCAGAGCCGCCCAGCCTCGGTCTCCAGGAGAAGTGTGACCCTGACCACCATAGGACCGCAGGGTTCCGAGATCTCTGGGTATGGGTATACTGGCAATCCCCCCCTTCCCCCGTGCACCCCCACCCCCCTCCCCCCCCGAAAACGCTAAACCCTCTTCTACTCCCCCTCCCTACCCCCCTAACCCCCCCGCCCCCAATCCCCCTTAAAAACACACATCCTACTTCAGCCATAAAGCTGAACAGAAGTCACTAACGGGCACCTCGGGGCCGCCCCGGACGCACATCCAGGCCCAAATCCAAACTTAAACTTACATCTCTTCTATGGCAAAAGACCACCCCAGAAAGCCTCCCCTCACATACTCCCCCACCCCCCTTTATCCCCTCCCCCACCACAATTGAAACATACCTGATCCTGTTACCCCAATAAACATGGTAGGGTGAGAAGCAGGCATAAATAGGCGTAAAAAGACATAATGCAATAAAGGCAGACGAGAGTATAGTGTCCCACAGAGAAAAAGGCATAATACCATCCTGCAGAGTAATCAGGCATGCAACAAGATAATCATGGTAACAATACAGCATCCTCATAACCCAGGGGACGGGGAGCACTGGGAGGAACACAAGAACAGTAGAGACACAGGCAGCTGGCATAAGATGGAACACTATGCCTCAGAGGGCCGTAGGCATACCCTCCCATGGCAATGTTGGGTCACACCTGGTCATTAGGGAGGCCTACAGTTGGTCCATGATAAGGCCTACAGTACATGCCGAACAGCCCTCCCATTCGCCCGAGAGGGCAGCAGCCCGCACGTTGGTTGTCTCAGTATAGGCAATGCCGGTAGTACAGTTTTACCGCTGAATCCTGGCATGATCAGCACACTCTCCATTATATCTCCGTTATGTCTCCGCAGCCGCTGTCGGCCCCTCCGCTCGAAGTGGGGAAGCCGCACTCAGACGCTCCAGGTATGCAGTAGCCTCTCCAGCAGTAGTAAACACCAAGTTCTTTCCCAGGTGGTGAAGACAAAGCGTCGCAGGGAAAGCAAGGGTAAAACGGATCTTCTTTTGAAACAAGATCGAACATACCGGCGAGAACTCCTTGCGCTTAGCAGATACTCCTGTGGAGTAGTCCTGAAAGAGGAGTATTTTTGAGTTCTCCAGCACTAGGCCCTCGTGCTGCCTGTACGCTCGCAGTAGTCGTTCTTTATGCGCAAAGTTCAAGATGCGGGCAATCACCACTCGGGGCCTCAAACGGTTATCCTGCCGAGGTCCAATGCGATGGGCCCTCTCCACCTTAAGCTCACCGACCATAGCTGACAGTCCCAATGCCTCCGGCAGCCATTTCTCAATGAGGGGCAAGATTTGCTGATCATTCATAGCTTCCGGGATACCCACCAACCGAATATTATTTCGGCGGGAGCGATTCTCCAAATCCTCCACTTTAGCTTGGAGTGTTGTAATTTGCGCACGAAGGCCATCATGCATTCTCTCCTGCCGCCCCTCCTCATCCTCTATAGCAGACACGCGGTGCTCCAGTTCGTCTATCCGTTGCCCTTGTGCTGCGATCGCCCCCCCCATCTCCTCCAACTTAGATAGTATTCGGTCTAACTTGGGGTCGAGCTGTCTTGCCACCTCTTTAGCAAGCTCTTCCGTGGCAGAATCCCCACTCTCCGCTCCAGGAGATGAGGGGTGTAGGAACATCGTGGTGGAGGCTGAGGCTGAGGCCCTTGATTTTGGCGCCTTCTCCTTCTCTTTTTCCCGACGCACCGGGGGCGGCATTCCGGCCACAGAATCACACCGGGTTGTAACACAGCGTTTAGGTAGGCACCCTCTCCTCCGACAGGCACCGCCAGGCACTCAAAACATCGATTTTATAGCTATTTCGCCGAGGCAGCCCCGGAGCTAGTGAAAACACGTCTTCACTCGCTCATGTGCCACGTGACTCTCTTGAGGATAGACTTAAAGATCTTAATATGTATACTTTAAAGGAAAGGCAGGATAGAGGTGATAGAGATGTTTAAATATCTCCGTGGCATAAATGCACAGGAGCAGCACCTCTTTCGATTGAGAGCAAGCTCTGCTATGAGGGGACATAGGATGAGGGTGAAAGGGGGTAGACTCAGGAGTAATATGTGAAATTATTTTTTTATGGAAAGAGTGGTAGGTGCGTGGCATAGTCTCCCCGTGGAGGTGGTTTAAGGCAAGGACAATATCTGAATTCAAAAAGCATGGGTCACAAGCAGAGGATCTCTAAAGGTAAAAAGGGGACTATTGCAGTTTATGTGGAAGGGCAGAGTAGATAGAAACATGATTGCAGAAAGAGACCACATGGCCTATTTTTTCTATGGCTTTCCTTCCCACACTGCTCCTCACCTGGTAACAGGTTCAGGAGCCGCAGGGCCCATATGCAGGGTCTCCAGACCACAGGAAACATGCTTATTCGTGAGGGGGTCCTTTTATTCTTTAATTTTTTTTCAGGCCACATTGCTGTCAAAAGGGCTGCTTCCTCCCTTTTTAAGTGACCACACACTTTTTCCTCTGTATTTTCCCAAAAGAAACCAAGTCTTGCTAAAAATTTAACTCCTTAATTGTCCCTTCAGTGAGTCCAGCCCTCTGGATAACTTCCTTTAGCTGCTTGGAGACTAAGCTTACTGGGGCTAGTAGAAGAAGCCGGCTGCTTAAGTCAGTCAGTTTTGAAGACCAGATCTCGCAAAGGACTTAAAAAGGCTGGAAACACTGCAGTTCAGAGGAAGGTGACCAAAATGATTTGGCGCCTATGTCAGAAGGCTTATGAAAAGAGACTTGAAGACTTAAATATGTACACTCAGGAGGAGAGGGGAGATGACTCAGGCCTTTAAATACTTAAAGAGTATTAATGAATACGTATACTTCACACAGTATTGTATATGCATAGACTCAAATGCTCCGCCCAAAGAATTAGCGTCCACGGACGCGAAACGAGTTCCGCCCCTCTTACGTCACCGCCTGATGCGTCATCCAAAAGCAAAGTCCAGCTGAAGACAGGGCAATAAAAGAAAAAAAAAAACTTCCCTTTATCCGTCTGTCAGATCTGCCCAACTGTTCGGGGGGGGGGAGGGGTATAATAGGGTTTTTATTATCTGTCTTTCCTAGACAAACGAAGAGGAAGCTACATTTAGAACAAAATAACCCTCCGATCGAAGTGAGTGGCCAACCGCGGGCAATGACTTTGGATCTAAAATATCCTCTAGGGCCAGTCCCATGATACGAGCCCGAGCCCCGTCCTACCTTGGTCGATTTTGGCGCAACTCCTCCTCTAAGGAATGGAGGAAGAGGAAGCGCACCCTCACTACACGCTACCCCGAAGCTCGTCACCTTACCCAGTGAGAGCAAAGGCTTTCATCCCTTGCTACCCTTACTCACCTTCTGCGGCCAATCAGTCTCGGATATAGGCGCTGAGGGCCCCGCGATCTCCACCGGATCCATATCGTGACACAGTATAGGCAGGGGACGAGAAATAGTGCTGTTGCTTCTACTAATCCTATCGCCGCCGCTGAAAGCCGTAGACACAGACAGCTTCGCTATGGAGACACGCAGACTGAGAGCCTCCACCGAGTTAAAAATGAAGCTAGACGAGATTATACCGAGGATACGAGAGCAGCAATAACACTTAACGATACTACAGTACCACCAAAAACGCTTTTAATAGCTCGACAACGTTTAATGGAGCCGAGTTCAGCCGCTGGTTATATCAGGACGGGAAGCAAGGGGCATGCCGGGAGAAACACGGACGTCATCGTGACGTAGCACATCGGAGTCATAGGGTCCAGGGAGGAGGGGTACAAGAAAGAGATGAGGTGATTTGTCTTTGTTGTTGTCGCTGTTATTTGTAGATTTTATGGTGGCTGTTTCAGGTTTTTTTGGAAGAAAGAGGCGTGGTCGGTGTAATGATTGCCAGTGAGGTCACAATATCCGGCTCAAGGTTGGGAAAAACTGGGGAGGCGCGTGGGTCAGGTGATAGGTGATGTCACCTGTCACAACTACAACAAACCAGTGGCTGGTGGCGATAGGAGGTGCTTGATCTTTTGCTGCTCTTCCTCCAATTCCTGGACAGCTGCCCGGATATTAGTCGCCGTTTTCTGAGTTTGCTAGTTCTAGGGGTTCTAGAAAATTAGCACCCGTTTTCCATTTTCCAGTTCCCCGACTTTAATGCGCTGTCATTTGGTGGACAAACGTAATATATAATAATGAATGCAGAAACGGTTCCAACTGATGGATAGCAAGATTTTTTAAACCGCTTTTCACTGGGTCAAAGCAGTTTACAATAAACTATTTGAACTGATTTGCAAAGATCATTTAACTATATACAGTTGAAAGGAATGCATAACGACGTACATTTGATCAATTTGAACTTGGCTTACTAAGCCGTTTAACTGTGTGCAATGGATTTGAGCACTTTGCCATGTACAGGTTGATTACAGTCATATGGTTATGGTGGGGTTTTAATGTGAGTAGATAGAATTACAGGTTGGTTATGTTACATCGGTGAAGTTCTTGGCAAAGAGGTGAGTTTTTAACATCTCTCTTAATGCTGAGAGGTTTGTGGAGTTTCTGAGGTCATGAGGGAGGGTGTGTATAATTTGAAGGATCGTGTTTTACCATATTACCATGGGTGTTTGCTTCGTTTGGAGGGGAGGGGGCTGCATATTTGCATATTAATGTGTATAATTTTGTATATTCATTGTAGTTATCTTTAAAAAAAATACTAGATGAATAGGAAGCCGGCAGAGGTGGCCCAAGGGTTTTGTGGCATATTAGAGATTTTGGTATCCCTCTATTTGTTCATTCCTTTAAGAATGACTTTGTACTTGATTCTGGAGGTGATGGAGAGCCAATATAGTTGCTTCAGGATGGAGGTGACATGGGTGTGTCCTGATGTTCCTTGTATGATTCTAGCTGCCATGTTCTGTGCTATTTGCAATGGGTACACTGTGTATATGAGTAGGCTCTGGTGAATCGAGTTACTATAATCTAAAAGGGGGGGGGGGTATGATTGCTTGACAGACTCTGCAGAAGTGTTTGGGTTTGAAGAGGGGGGGGGGATAGGTTCTTGAGAGGTTTGGGTTTGTAATAGACAGCTTTGGTGTTCTCTTAAATTTGCGCTTGTAGATTTAGGCCCTGGTCAAGTATAATTCCCAAGTATTTGACCTTTGTTTGACTTTGAGTTCTATGCTGCCCATCTTGATTGTTGCTGGTGGCTTGAAGTTGGTGTCTTCTGTTATGTGAAGGACTCTGGTCTTATTATAGTTGATATTGAAGTTGTTATGACAGAGCCACGTTTATTTCAGTGAGGCAATTGGATATCTTGTTGTAAGCCGGTGTGGATGTGGAGAAAGTTGTGTAAATCATGTCATCTGCATATATTTTGTAGTTAATTTTGAAGTTCCAAATAATTGTGCACAGTGACGGTAGATAGATGTTGAATAGTATGGATAATAGGGAGGAGCCTTGGGGAACTCGTTGTTTTAAAGGTGTAAGGAAGGGATTTCTGAGTTCCTGTTTTTATTTGTTGACTGCGATCTGAGAGGTACGGGTGGAACCATTTAATGGTAGTGCTTTGTAGCCCGATGTCATGGAGTCTGTTAAGTAGCAATTGGTGGGATACAGAATCAAATGCTGCTGATATGTCCAAAAATAGTAGGATGAAAGCGTGATTGAGGTTCTCTATGCCAGTAATGAGTGTGTTCATTAAGGGAGGGAAGGAGAGTTTCAACACCGTGGTGAGGTTGGAATCCATGCTGATGCTGGTCGAGTGGTGCATGATTGTTTATGTGATTTTGTAGCTGTGTATGTATTGCTTTCTTGATGATTTTTGCAATGAAGGGGGTGCTGGATATGGGTCTGTATGATTACAGGGAGCTGATGTCAGAATTTAGCTTCTTTATGATTGGTCTAATTGATTGTTTTAGCAAGGGTGGTATGTATCCATGTGCTAGTGAGACATTAAGTATTTTCAAGATAAATGGTATAAGGTGAGATCTTGTGATCTTTATCCATGAGACTGGGCATGGATCCAGCACAGAGGTTGTAGTGTTTAGGTTGCTAATTATGTTGTCAAGTTCTTTGGGGGTAATATTATTGAAGGTTGACCAGCAGTGTGTAGCTGTGTTATGCTGGTTATGTGAGGGAAGTGTGAGATTGTTATGGTTGTTTGTAAATAGAGTGCCATACTATGTGGGTTAAGGGTGTTTCCTTGGCATGCAGGCCTGGGATTGCTTATCAGTGATTTAGCTATATCAAAGAGCTCTCTGGGTTTATTTATGGCACTCATGATAAGGTTGGTGTGATACAAGTATTCCCCTTTGGCTCTTTTTGTGGCATCACAGTATGAAATTCCAAGCTCTTTGTTTTCCTTCATTTACATTGATGTGGTGTTCCAGGCAGTTATAGGTCAAACTCTGGGCTCCAGCTGCCATTTCTGTGTTCCTACTCTCAAGTGCTTTGGGACTGATGGCTTGGTCTTTTCCAGTGAGGAGTACCTGCCTTCAGGTTGTTGAGAAATTTCCTGTTAGCCTTGAAGGAATTGTTGGGGATCTTGTTTAAATCCTTCAGACTGGGCCTTTACACTAGATTAGGTCTCTTCCTGATAGTGGTCAAGATGTTGACACTCTGGATGTTTTTTTTTTCCTTTTGAGGGTCTAGGAGCACTCTGGTCTCTGTGCTTCTCTGCAATGCTGTTTCCAAGGTAGCCATCTTCCTGTCTAAGAGTAGCATATTTTTGCCTAGTGATTCTGTCTTTTCAAACATCTGGGAAGGCAGTAAGGTCAAGGGTTTTGGAAGTGCTATGGTCTTGGTGACTTCCCAAGGCCCATTGCACCCTATTTATTTAGACAGTTTTGTATACCACCTTATCCTTCAATCAAAGTGGTCACAACACAATTGGGGGATACATTTAACAGGAGGGGATATGAGACACATACACTAATACTTACAGGGAACATGGGCAATGGAGGGTTAAGTGGCTTGCCCAAGACCACAAGGAGCACCTGTGGGACTAGAAACCCCTGTCCTCCCAGCCCAAGGTTGCTGTCCTCTAGTGGGATTTGAACCACTGACCTTCTGGCTTGTGGTACCTTGCCCCAACCACTAGGCCACTCCTCCCTACTAGAGGGCTATTTACAATTGACAGTTATGGGACCCACCCTGAGTGAGGAAGTACTTTGTTACATCAAACTCATTTTGGATTGGTCTGGTGAGATGATAAGAAAAATTTGGTCTTACCTAATACTTTTCTTTCCTTGAGTCTACCAGACCAGTCCAGAGGCCTGCTCTCAGCTGTCATTGGTGAATGTTTTCGCCCTGTTCTTTCTACCTCTCTGGGCAGTTATTTTTGATGATTTTGTCACCTCTTCTTTTCTGCTTTCCTCAGATGTGTCTTGGTAAGATGAGTGTGCCCCATCCTTCCCTGGGTGCAGGTTGATATTGGGGGGGAGGGAGGGGGTTGTCTCCTTTTGCTTTCTTACAGAAAATACTGAGAAGAATATGGTTGCATGGTGCCCTTTATAGGGAAGAGCTCACACGTTTAATTTGAAAAGGAGTTTGCAGTGGAAGCAAACATGCATAATCAAAATCTTTTCAAGTACATTGGTAGCAAAACACCTGTGAGAGAGTCACTCGGACCATTAGATGATGGAGGGGTAAAAAGTGCACTGAGAGAGGACAAAACCTCTCCTCCCCTCCTCGTTTCCCACTCCCCTTTCCCCTCCTTTTCCAATCTCCCCCTCCCCTCCTTCACCCCTCTCTCTCCCCCTCCACCCCTTCCCCCCTTTTCCCTCTCCTTCTCCTCCCCTCCCCCTTCCTTTCCCCCCCCACACACCACACACCTCCCCCTCCCCTTCCCCTCTCCCCCTTCCTTTCCTTTCCCTCTCTCTTCCCCCTTCCCCCCTTTTTCCTTGGAATCTGTTTTTCTTATATTAAATTTTATTGTTTTTTTTAATTTTTTTGTTTGTATATAAGCATTTTTGTGTAATTTGTTGTTGGTTTAAGAAGATGACCTCTAATCTTTGTTTGGCGGGAAAACGCCAAATATAGCCCAAGAACGTGGCAATATAAAAAATTATGTTGTTCATGTCACACACTATGACTCTTGGCTTGGTGCCAAAGTACAGTGTTCCCTCATATACAATTGATGTGTTCTAGGATATTGTACCTCCTTACACATCTTTAATACTGACATGATGATTTAAGTGTTCTTTTTCTTTAAATAATACACACTCAAGTAGGAGTCTTTTTGGGTTCATGATCCAGTCCTTATATTACACTTTTTGTGTGGTTCAGGATGTAAGTTTATGCCTATGATTTTTAATAGATATGAATATTCTTATCTTATTGGTTGCCTATGTATTTATTTATTTATTAGATATGTTATTAAATCTATTTATTGATATTACAGTAGTTATCAATAACACAATTGATGTTTAATTTATTTTTAATTATTTATTTCAGTGGCAAATGCCTCTTATTTGAAAGACGTTTTTTACAAAAAAAGTATCGGTTGATATATTTGTTTTTATTTATGTACATTATAACTAACATTTGTCTATATGTTCCAAAAAGCAT
This sequence comes from Ichthyophis bannanicus, assembly GCA_033557465.1. NCBI lineage: Eukaryota > Metazoa > Chordata > Amphibia > Gymnophiona > Ichthyophiidae > Ichthyophis > Ichthyophis bannanicus. Next base: position 1,404,293,431 of record CM066031.1, on the reverse strand, counting down.
TAGATGACACCCTATTTATATGTTTTATGGATGTCCTCCTCATCTCATCTCTATACACGTTTGGGTTTAATATTATTACCATTTTTTGATACATAATTGTTATGTTTTATGATCTAATTTGCACTTTTATTTGGTTTTAATGTTTACTAATCATATTATGTTGTGGCGGTTTTAGTTATAACACTAATTTGTATGATTTTATATTTATTGATCTTATTTATTATTTGGTTTTATTAGCTCTATTGTTTTTATTAATTATTTTTGACTCTATGTTTTAATTATGATTGTGTTCTTTCGAGGTTTGCTCCCTCATTATATATCCCCTTGAAGAAGGCCGGGAGGCCAAAACGCGTAGGGGACAATAAAAGAGGTTTTACAAACCTGAAAATACTGCCAGTTTTGGTATCTGTTTGGAAACGCACCCATGCCAGAAATGATATTTAAAGTTGATATATCAGAGGCATTTAAACGAATCTCAATACATCGGGAAGATGTCATACAGCTAATTGATAAACTAAAGAGCAGCAAATCATCTGGACTAGATGGCATATATCCTAGTGTGCTGAAAGAATTGAAATATGAGACCTACTTTCAGTAATCTGTGAACTATCATTAAAAACAACTGTAGTACCCAAAGATTGTAGAGTGGCCAATGTAATGCCAATTTTTACAAAGGGTTTCAGGGTTGATCCAGGAAGCTACAAAGTGGTAAGCCTGATGGTTTCTACCATTTTGCATGGTACATCATAAAAAAAACAAAATTATTGTACATATAGATAGCCATCATGGCTTTAGCCAAGGAAAGTCTTACTAGTCTCTTATATTTTTTGAAGGTGTGAATAAACAAGTAGATAAAGGTGAGCTGGTTGATATAGTGTATTTGGATGTTCAGAAAGCCTTTGACAAAGTCCCTCATGAAAGACTCGGGGAAATTTAAAAAGTCATGGGATAGGAAGCAGTGTATCGTTGTGGTTAAAAGAAAACGGAGAGGAGGACTAAATGACCAATTTTCTCAATGGAGAATGTTGAATAATGGAGTACCCCAGGGATCTGTGCCAGACCCGCTGCTTTTTAACATATTTATAAATTACCCGGAAATGAGAACAATGAGTGAGATGATCACGTTTGCAGATGAGACAAAATTATTCAAAGTTGTTACAACAGAAGAGTATTGCATAAAATTACAAGAGGACTTTGATACATTGTGAGACTAGGCATCCAAATAGCAGATTAAATTTAAGATGAACAAGTTTAAAGTTATGCATTAGAAAAGAAAAACCCAAACTACGGTTACATGATGCAATATTCCATATTAGGAGTCAACATCCAGGAAATGGATATGGGCATCACCATGGATAATACATTAAAACTTTGTGCCCAGTGTGCAGCCATGGCCAAGAAAGTAAATAGAATGCTAGGAATCATAAAGAAAGGAATGGAGAATAAAACAAAGAATATTATAATGCCGCTGTATCACTCCATGGTGCGACTGCACCTTCAATATTGTGTGCAATACTGGTCGTCAGATCTTAAAGGACAGAATTGGAAAAGGTTCAGAGAAGAGCGACAAAAATGGTAAAGGGATGAGGAAAGGCTAAAATGGTTAGGCCTCTTCAACTTGGAAAAGGGATGGCTCAGGGGAGATATGATAGAGTTCTATATAAAATACTGAATGATGTGGAAATGGTAAATGTGGATCAGTTATTTACTCCTACAAAAAGTAGAATGATAGGGAACACACAATAAAGCTACAGTGTAGCACATTTGAGACTAATCGGAGAAAATATTTTTTCACTAAACGCATAAACTCTGGAATTCATTGCTGGAGGTTGTAGTAAAAGCTGTTGGTGTAGCTGGATTTAAAAGAAGTTTGGATGAGTTCCTGGAGGAAAAGTCTATAAACTACTATTAAAGAGAACTGGGCAAATTTACTGCTTACCCCTGGAACAAGCAGCATGGAATCAGTGTACCTTTTGGGAATATGACAGGTACTTGTGATCTGGATTGGCCACTGTTAGAAACAGAATACTGGGCTTGATGGACCCTTGGAAGAGAAGATCCCCCATTGCAAGTTCTCTTGGAACTCTGAATCTGCTTATTTTTTTCTGTTTGTAAGTGAATTTGCCTGCTTTTTTGTGAGTGCTGTCTGCCTCTCTATATATATTTATTTATTTATTTATCATTGTTAGTGTGCTCTTTTACCTCATTTGTACCTTCTTGCACTATTGTTCAGCTTTCTTGGCTCTCTTGCTCCTCTCCATAACTAACTGTGACTTAACCTGGCCTCCACAGACAGACCAGATGGGAGACATAATCATTTAATTCAAAATCTATCCTAACTTTGTCTCCATTGCTGCAGAGTTTAAAACTTTTTCCTGTCTCTGCTGTAATCTACCTGAGTATGCTTGGCTCAAATCCCACACCCTTGCAGACTTTTTACATTTTAAATTCATGCTTGTCTCTTTCCAGTCAGCCATAGCACTCGCCAAACAAGACTATTATGTCCATCTGACTAACTCTCTAGCCTCTGACCCTCGCCGTCTCTTTAAGAACATAAGAACATAAGATATGCCATACTAGGTCAGACCAAGGTCCATCAAGCCCAGTATCCTGTTTCCAACAGTGGCCAATCTAGGTCATATGTACCTAGCAGTTTCCCCAAGAGACACAAGTTCCACAATGCTTGTACTGGGTCAAGCATTGATATCTTCGGTCACTTCTTAATAATGGTTTATGGACCTTTCCTCCAGGAACTTGTCCAAACCTTTTTTAAACCCAGCTACACTAACAGCCATTACTACATCCTCCGGTAACAAATTCCAGAGTTTGATTACAGGTTGAGTGAAAAAATATTTTCTTTTATTAGCCTTAAATAGTTTACCCTGTAGCTTTATTGCATGTCCCCTAGTCTTCCTATATTCTGATAACATAAACAGTCGATCGACGTTTACCGGTTCCACTCCGTTCATTAATTTATAGACTTCTATCATATCTCCCTCAGCTGTCTCTTTTCCAGGTTAAAGAGCCCTAACCTTTTTAGCCTTTCTTCATAGGAGTATCCTTCCATCCCCTTTACCATTTTGGTGGCTCTTCGCTGAACCTTTTCTAATAACGCTATATCCTTTTTAAGATACGGCGACCAGAATTGCACACAATATTCAAGGTGCGGTCTCACCATGGAACGGTATAGAGGCATTATAATATCTTTTGTTTTATTTTCCATTCCTTTCCTTATGATACCTAGGATTCTATTTGCTCTCTTGGCCGCCGCTGCACACTGGGCCGAGGGTTTTAACATGTTATCCACAATGACGCCTAAATCTTTTTCCTGGGTGGTGGTTCCTAATGTGGAACCTTGCATTGTGTAACTATAGTTTGGGTTGTTCTTCCCTAGGTGCATAATTTTGCACTTGTCCACATTAAATTTCATCTGCCATTTTGATGCCCAGTCTTCCAATTTATCAAGATCCTCTTGCAATTTTTCACAATCCTCTTGGGTTTTAACAACTTTAAATAGTTTTGTGTCATCTGCAAATTTGATAACCTCACTCGTTATTCCACTTTCCAGGTCATTTATGAATATGTCAAAAAGCATCGGACCCAGCACAGATCCCTGGGGTACACCACTATTCACCTTTCTCCATTGGGAAAATTGGCCATTTAGTCCAACCCTCTGCTTTCTATCTTTTAACCAGTTCCTGATCCACAGTAGTACACTGCCTCCTATCCCATGACTCTTTTAGTTTTGTCAAAAGTCTCTGATGAGGGACCTAGTCAAAGGCTTTCTGAAAGTCCAGATACACTATATCAACCGACTCAACTTTGTCCGCCTGTTTATTCACACTTTCAAAAAAACATAACAGATTAGTAAGACAAGATCTTCCTTGTCTAAAGCCATGTTGGCTGTCTCCCATTAGGCCATGACTATCTACATGCTGAGTAATTTTATTCTTTATGATGGTTTCTACCATTTTTCCCGGTACTGATGTGAGGCTCACCGGTCTGTAGTTCCCCGGATCACCCCTCGAACCCTTTTTAAAAATTGGTGTTACATTGGCGATCTGCCAATCTTCAGGTATTAGAGATGATTTTAATGATAGTTCACAGATTACTGATAGCAGGTCTGCAATCTCATATTTCAGTTCTTTCAACACCCTTGGATGTATACCATCCGGCCCAGGTGATTTGCTACTCTTCAGTTTATATAATAGTTGTAATACATCTTCCCGATATATTGATATTTCCTTCAATTCTTACGCACCTTTAAATACCACTTCAGTCATGGGTAACATCCCTACATCTTCCTCAGTAAAGACCGAAGCAAAGAATTCATTCATTCTCTCCGCTATTGCCGTCGCCTCTTAGTGCCCCTTTAACTCCTCTATCATCTAATGGTCCAACTGACTCTCTCACAGGTTTTTTGCTACGAATGTACTTGAAAAATCTTTATTTCGTGTTTTTGCTTCCGCAGCAAGCTTCTTCTCAAATTCTCTCTTTGCCTTCTTTATCAATGCCTTGCATTTGACCTGCTAGTGCTTGTGCTGTTTCCAGGTTTCATTGTTTGGCTCTTTTTTCCATTTCCTGAAAGATGCTTTCTTGGCAACAACAGCCTCTCTGACCTCACCTTTAAACCATGCTGGCAGTTTTTTGGACTTCCTTCCACTTTTCTTAAAGCGTGGAATACAGCTGGTCTGGGCTTCCAAGATAGTATTTTTGAACAACACCCAAGCTTGATGTAAGTCTTTAACCTTTGCAACTGCTCCTTTTAGTTTTTTCTTAACTATTTTCCGCATTTTATCATAGTCTCCCTTTCGAAAGTTAAAAGGTAGTATTGTGGATTTCCTTACTATCCCTCCTCCACTAATTAAATCAATGGCGATCATGCTATGATCACTATTGCCAAGTTTCCCCAACACCCTTATCTCTTGCACTAGATCTGGTGTTCCACTAAGGACTAGGTCTAATATGGCTTCCCCTCTCGTCGGTTCATGGACCAGCTGCTCCAAGAAGCAGTCATTTATGTCATCTAGGAACTTTATCTCCCTAGCATGTACTGCCGTGACACTGACCCAGTCGATACCGGGGTAATTGAAATCGCCCATTATTATTACCGCGCTGTAACTTTTGTTAGCTTCCTTGATTTCTTTGAGCATTTCATCATCCATTTGTTCATTCTGGCCAGGCGGTCGATAGTACACCTCCACCGCCATCTCCTTCCCCTTTTTACATGGAATTTCAATCCATAGAGATTCTACAGCAAATTTTGTTTCCTGCAAAACTTTAATCCTTTCTGACTCAATGCCCTCTCTAACATAGAGCGCAACCCCTCCACCAATTTTATCAGCTCTATCATTACGATATAGTTTGTACCCAGGTATCACAGTGTCCCACTGGTTGTCCTCCTTCCACCATGTCTCTGATATTCCAATCACATCTGACCTCTCATTTAGTGCTAAATATTCTAACTCTCCCATCTTATTTTTTAGACTTCTAGCATTTGCATACAAGCATTTTAGAGACTGTATTTTTTTCATATTTGGCTATTGGTAGACATGGGTAATTTGGGATCTTTAAGCTCTGTCTGCTCCATACTCGAGGGCATTTGGGCTAATTTACTCTTTTTTGGAACCTCTCTGCTTTTGGTAGTATCCTTCAAGGATACATTCTTCCGAACCATCTGCTCTTGGGCGACTGTCGGCTTTCCCCTATTATCTAGTTTAAAAGCTGCTCTATCTCCTTTTTAAAGGTTAATGCCAGCAGCCTGGTTCCATCCCGGTTAAGGTGAAGCCCATCCCTTCGGAAGAGCCCCTCCTTTCCCCAGAATGTACCCCAGTTCCTAACAAATCCAAACCCCTCATCTCTGCACCATTGTCTCATCCACGCATTGAGACTCCGGAGCTCTGCCTGCCTTTTGGGTCCTGCATGTGGAACGGGAATCATTTCGGAGAACACTACCCTGGAAGTTCTGGATTTCAACTTCCTACCTAAAAGCCTAAATTTAGCCTCCAAAACCTCCCTACCGCATTTTCCTATGTCATTGGTACTGACATGTATCAAGACAGCAGACTCCTCCCCAGCACTATCTAAGACCTTATCTAGGTGGCGCGTGAGGTCCACTACTTTCGCACCAGGCAGGCATGTTACCAGGCGATCCTCACATCCATCAGCCACCCAGCTATCTACATGCCTAATGATCGAATCACCAACTATAACGGCTGTCCTAACCCTTCCCTCATGGGCACATGGCCCTGGAGAAACTTCCTCGGTGCTAGAGGGTTTTACATCACCTGGAGGACAGGTCCTAGTTACAGGATCACTTCCTGCCACACCAGGGTGATGCTCTCCTGTCACGTGACCTCTCTCCTCCTTGGCAACAGGGATGCTGCCAGACTGGAGGTGGGACTTCAGGACTATATCCCTGTAGGTCTCGTCTATGTACCTCTCTGTCTTTCTTATGTTTTCCAAGTCTGCTACTCTAGCCTCTAGAGAACGGACTCGTTCCCTGAGAGCAAAGAGCTCTTTGCACCTAGTGCACATGTAAGACCTCTCACCAACTGGGAGAAAATCATACATGTGACACTTGATGATACTCTCTCCTCAAGGTGCCTCCACCTCCGACCCCTCCCTCCCTTTCTGCCCAAACCCTGCCTGACTATTTCCATGATAAAATCCACAAGATCACACTCCAATTCCCCACACAGTCAGCTACCTCCCCTCCTCCCCCTTTTCACTCCCAACATTCCCCCTCTACCTCAGCTACCCTTTTTTCCATTTTTGTGATCTGAGGAGGAAACTGCACACCTTTTTCTCCTCAAAACTCACTGTCTGCTCCTCTGATCCTTTTCCCACCCATCTCTTAAGCCCCATCTCTTCCACTGTTGTCCCTTCCATCTCTCATATTCTCAACTTATCACTCTCCACTGCAACTGTCCCTTAGCCTTCAAGCATGCTGTAGTTACACCTCTCCTCAAGAAACCCTTACTAGATTCTAACTATCGACCCATCTCCCTCCTCCCCTTCATTTCTAAACTACTTGCACATGCGGTTCACCACCGTTGCCTTGACTTTCTCTCCTCTCAAGCCCTCCCAGATCCTTTACCATCTGGCTTTCATCCTTTACATTCTACTGAAACGGCTCTTGCCAAAGTCTCCAGTGTTTTGTTCCTGGCAAAATCCAAGGGTCTTTACTCAGTCCTCATCCTTCTTGACCTCTCTGCTGCTTTTGATACTGTTGACCACAATCTTCTCCTTGATACCCTGTCCTCGCTTGGTTTTAAGGGCTCAGCACTATCCTGGTTCTCCTCTTATCTCTCCCATCACTCTTTCACTGTTTGTTCTGGTGGATCCTCCTCTGCTGCTATCCTACTCTCAATTGGTGTACCCCAAGGATCTGTCCTGGGTCCACTCCTTTCTCTCTCTATACCCAGTCCCTTGATGCACTCATATCTTCCCATGGCTTTCAGTACCATCTTTATGCTGATGACTCCCAGATCTACTTCTCTACACCTGAAATATCTCCAGCAATCCAGACCCTGATCTCTGCTTGCCTTTCTGATATTGCTGCTTGGATGTCTCACTGCCGCTAGAAATTGAACATGGCCACAACTGAGCTTCTTATTTTTCCCCCTAAAACTTCCTCTCCTCTTCCTCCTTTCTCCTGTTCTCCTGTGTACTCCTCCCTGTTCCCTTGGCTTTCAACCTTGGGGTCATCTTTGATTCCTCTCTCTCCTTCTCCACACACATCCATTTGATAGCTAAGACCTGCCGTTTCTTTCTCTTTAACATCAACAAAATCCGCCCATTCCTCTCTGAACACACTACTATGACACATCCACTCCTTAATCACCTCCCGTCTTGACTATTGTAACCTACTCCTTGCTGGTCTCCCGTTAAATCATCTCTCTCCCCTTCAGTCTGTTTAACACACTGCTGCACCAGCCTTGTCATGCTCATATTAACCCTCTTCTCAAGTCTCTTCATTGGCTTCCTATCCATTACCTCATCCAGTTCAAACTTCTCCTGCTGACCTATAAGTACATTCATTCTGCAGCTCCTCACTACCTTTCCCCTCTTATCTCTCCCTAGGCCTCTCCTCGGAAACTCTGCTCTTCTAGCAAATCACTTCTATCTGTGCCCTTCTCTTCTACTGCTAACTCCAGACTTCGCTCCTTTCACCTTGATGCTTCTTATGTACATCAGGCACCTTCTCTGGCCCTTTTCAAATCTAGGCTAAAAGCTCATCTGTTCGGATCTTACTCACCTGATCTCCTTTGTGTTTCCTTACCACTCCCCCTAGATGCATACCATGTCTACGCCTGTGTTGTCTGTCTTGACTAGATTGTAAGCTCTGATGAGCAGGGACTGTCTCTTACATGCCTGTGCAGCACTGCATACGTCTTGTAGCACTATACAAATGCTCAGTAGTAGTATGGCATATCTTATGTTCATAGCAAGTGTTTTTGTAGATGTAGGGGAAAGATATAGGGCAGGGGGAAGCAGTACGCAGGAAGGTATGCTAAGACTGTAGCAAGCTAGAAATATGCCCTTTGCAACTTGCAAACCTGGCACCCAGCTGCTCTCAGGAACTCGCTCTTATCAGGCTTCCTGGAAGCCCCGGTGATGACGACAGTGCCCCTTCCATAATTGCTCCCTGTGCAGTTGCACTACTGGCATAGACCTGGCTATGGTCCTGAGGTGTGCTCATATTTCTCCCTACTGGTGTAGCCAACTGGCTTTTCTCCTCTTAGGTTTGCCTCTCATGAAAACAATGATCAGATGAGGATCTGATGAATAAGAGGAGGAACTCAAACAGCATGAGAATGAAAGAGCCTATAATGAGTGTAATGCAATCCTAATGAGTGAGACCTGTCATTTCTGTGTGTATACTCTCAATGTTCAGGCACATGCACATGCTCGTCACTCTTCACAGGGGCGGCTCAAGGCAATCTGCTGCCTGAGGCGAGGAATGAGATGGTGCCCCCCCAAGTGTGCACGCCCCCCCCCCAGGTGGGGATCTTTCTCAAAACTCCAGTCAGGGACTGAACCGTAGCCCATGTTCCCTGTAAAATAGTTATCTCCAAGTTATAATGCCCTGTTCAATGTAATTTCGGTTTGTTCAATGTAAACCGCACTGATGCAGAATAGCGCGGTATATAAGAGAATGTAAATAAAATAAATAAATAAGTCAATTAGATAATGTGGAGCAAATGCAAGATGTTCACACACTAAGGAACTAAAAGAGAGAGCGAGAACCACTGCAGTTTATAACTCCAAATTATAATTCATTTGTATTTTGTTATAAATTGCGTTATGGTGCTTGCTTTTTCTTTTTGAACATACATTCTGCATTCACAGAACCCCCTCCTTAACAATGGGTGCAGAGCAGAGGTAGGACATTCACCCACAGAACTCAATATATTAAAAAAAAATCGGATTCTGGTCATCTCACCAACAACAAACCTTCTCCAGTACCAGGCATATTGGGAACTAATATAAAACCCTACTAAAGTCACTAAGATCTGCAAGGCCAAATCTACCATACCATACCAGCATACGCTTCCAAAACTCATACAATAAGGGGCCTACCAAGAAAAAAGCAGCACTATAAACGCTGCAATGGGCCCCAAAACATCCATATACCTATTTGAAAAGCTGAACAAGTCAAATTACGATAGTACAGATCCCTATGTACAAACTTCATGTTAACAGAACACCTGGCCTTGGTCACACACTCAGAACACAGACCCTCACCAAGTACAGAATAAGTGACCACGGCCTAAAGCAAAAATAAAAATATGTAGACAAAAATTAAAATAAAACCCCAAGAAGACAGACTCTGCACGCGGTGCCACACCAGATAAGAGATGCAGTTCCCCATACTATGTGAAATATAGATAGCACAAAGTCCAATCACTAAATTGAAAATAAAATTATTTTTTCTACCTTTGTCTGATTTTTGATCATGCTGGTCCCGATCTGAGGTTTCCATTTTCCTCTCTTTTAGCTCTTTCTATGGTCTATAATCCATCTGCCATTTCTTGTCTCTCCTTTTGCTTTCTTAATTTTCTTCCATCAGCCTTTTTTTCAGTCCCAGTAACTCTCCCTAGTATCAGCCCCCTTTACAGCCTCCCCTCCCACCAACCCCCTTGCCTTTCCAGTACAGCCACCAGTCCCAGTGCCCTCTCCCATGTCAGCTCCCCCTCTCCCCTGTCCATCTGCCTTCCAGTGCCATCCCCGGGTGTCAGCTCCCTTCCAGCTCCCCCCCCCATGTCTGCTCCCTTCCCGACCCCCCCCCCCCATTGTCTGCTCCCTTCCTGGCCCTCCCTTGTCTGCTCCCTTCCCTCCCCACCTCACCTCACCTCACTGATTCATCATAGAAAATCAAACGAAAGCAGCCGCGGGAACATTTCTCCATTCCCGCGGCTCTGCTTTCAAACTGCTGGGTCGCGTGGAGCCGGTGAGGTGGGGGGGGGCCTGAGGTCATCGCTTCCGCCGCCCTTCCGCTAAGGGTGGCGGAAGCAATGACCTCGGGGACCCCCCCCAGCTCCACACAACCCAGCAGTTTGAAAGAAGAACTGCGGGAACGGAGAAATGTTCCCGCGGCTGCTTTCTTTTGATGGATGGCGTTGGCGGTTCTATCTCAGGCAGTTTCTAGGGAGCGGCAAATCAGTGCCACCCCCTAGAAACTACCACCTGAGGCCACCGCCTCAGCTGGCCTAATGGTAAACCACCCCTGATTCTTCAGGCACACACACGCACACTCTCACTCCTCTGGTGCTGTGCTGCTGCCTGCTGCTCTTATATTCATTTAGTCAGTGCCTCCCCCAACCAGCTCTGCCCACTATCATGTAAAGTTCTTGCATTTGCTGCCAGCTCTTTTCCTCGGCTAACAGTAACTCTCTTACACTTTTCCTCATCCCCCTCCCATTCCCACCTGTCCTCAGCAAGCCCAAGGACGCTCACTGGTTTCTTCCAAGGTCGGCCTAGTGTCCTGTGAAGAGCTGAGTCCCACCTTAATTGTGTGGCATAGGAGCTTCTGGCTGGCTCACCCCCTCCCTGTGACTAGATTGGCTGGATCCTTCCCACATTTTTGCTATTAGGCAGGGGAGACCCGTGCAGGCAGGGGGGAGGATAGGAGAGTTTCAAATACAAATTTTAAACCCTGAAAATACGCAGACACTTTAGCATAACCTTTTGGCTTTCAGACATTAATTCACTAATCTGTACAGTCCTTAAAAACACACAGATGATAACTTGCAGTCTCCCAAGCACATCTGACAGGGCCCTCCTAAATATTTGGGCTCTAGGCATGTGCCTAATTTGCCTAATCTTTACTATGGCCCTGCATATCAGATGTACACAGTGCTTTACAGGGATAAACTATAGTCTTTCATAAGATTAATATAGCCTCAAGAACTGCAGAGTGCTTTTTGCTATTCAGCATCAAAAGCAGGACTGTATCAAGCTAAAAATGCGCCTTGTGTAATTAATGAATCTGGTGACCCTCCCTCCACCCAGCCTCATTCAGTAATCCACTATTTTTGAGCTTCCTGGAAGCCCAGTGATGATATCAGCGCCCCCTACTGTGCTTGTGCCCTCTGCAGCTGCACGTACAGCCCTTGGTATGTTTGGCCCTGTCAGAAGGCATATGACATACTTTGGGGCCAATGTAATAAACCTCTTCATTCTTTAGTGTGGTAGTTTACTCTAGATTTTTGTGTGATAATCTTATTACCCGATGTATTAAGGATTTTAGCATGCAAAAATCCACAGTAAATCTACCACACTAAAAGGTAGTACAGTCAGTATGCAAAACTGCAAAATCAGAAATTGCTCCCACTATAAAGACCCACCCTAAATTTTGGCACACTTTTATTACTTTTCTTTTTGCACCAAATCTTCATTACAGCCCTAAAGTGTAGTAAGGATTCAACCGCAGGTGCAAAAGTGTCATCTGAAGTTCAGCTCACTTTACCTGGGATGGCCCTGGTCTAAAAAGATGCTTTATGGTTCAAGTAGGCCCATAAAACTCCCTCTGCCCTTCCTCCAAAAAATCCCTTGGGACCCAAGTGGATCTCATACACCCCCATACCCCTCCCCCCAGAACAATCCTTGTTTGTCTGAGTGGGCCCCCAACACCATTCTGCCTCCTCTACCTCCAACACATCTTTTGGTTGGGAGGCAGGAGCAATATCCATTCACACCTGTCTCTGGGACAGCCATCATAGGAACCAGTGATGCCTGACCTTTAGTGATTATGTCAGAACATATGACCGGGGTCATCCTACCAAATAAGGGAACACTCATTTATTTGGCAGCCTGACCCCTAGCAATACGTTTCAATGCACATACACACACCCAATTCCTTTTGCCTTGGAGCAAGTATAACTCTATGCAAGAGTTTTTAGTGAGGCAGTTTTATAATGGCATATATGTTGCTTTTCTAAAATAAATGCAATGTATGTGCCTTGAATGCCTAGGCATCCTTTTTTTTAAATTACCCTCATAAAATAAAGTGACCAATTGTCCCGTATTTTAAGGATTTGTCCCTGGAATCATGTTACTTCGGTTGGCATGCCTAAATGTCCCCTAGTTTAAAACGTGTGTCCCACTCCTTCACATTTGTACCAGTGGCCTTCTCCACTCCAGCTGAAATTTTCAAAAGGAAACTATTTATATGAGACTATTTCCATCAGAGACACAGAAACATACACATGCATGCACTCTGTTGTACTTTAGTCACACACACATGCATTCATCCACTCCCCTCCCTAGAATCAGGTACACACATGCACACTAGGACTTTTCGGATTTTGTCTGTGACTGTCTACTAGTACTGTGCTGCTTCTGCATTCCTCTATTTCACTGCCCCCAGTTTTTGCTTTTGCTCCCAGTTCTTTTTCTCAGCCTGCAATAGTCTCCTCATACTTTACCTCATTCCTTTTACATTTCTACCCTTTCTCAGCAACCCCACTCACCCCTACCAAGAAACCCACTTATTCCACTGAGTTTCTCACACACCCTGTGCAGAAAATCAGCCCATTGTTCCTATGACTAATGCAGCCTTTCCATTGGCTGGAACCTACCACTTACTCTGCACAGTGAGGGGGGAGTACTGACGAGTTGTAGAGCGAAACTCTAAAAAATTCCCAGACAATTTTTAGACATCATTCTAAGACAGCTACTTTACAAAGTTGTAGAATTCTAAAATAATTTAGATAGTTGGCATTCCTAATCTCCTGAGTCCTTAGCACATCTGACAAATCTGGCTCTGCTTCCTCTCCATGGCCCAGGCAACCATCAGTTAGTCAAAGCCAGCCAATAGGCTGCAACAGACATAGCCAGCCAATAGGGAGTAGAGGGAGGTGGGAGCAGCACCGCACCTAGCCCTGTGCTAGTGCTGCAGCCACACAGCGTGCAAAGGATTAGGGACACATTTCGGGCTGCTGGCCTCAGCTCCCCCCCCCCCCCCCAGCTGCCTGCTGTTGCCCTGCTGCACCAATTTTTGTTTTCTCAGCGGCACCGTCAGAGCAGACCTGACTTCAAATTTAAAAAAAAAACCACAACCACGTGGGTCTTTCTGACTCTGTGCTTGTACACAGGTCTGGTTCCTCCCTCCCTTCTCTGACATAGGTCACGTCAGAGGAGGAAGGGACCAGGCCAGCCATTCAAGTGCAGAGTTGCAAAGATGTGCATTTGAATGGCTGGTCTGGTCCCTTCCTCCTATGACGTGAGCCTACTTCAGAGCAGGGAGGAATTCGATTTACGTTCAAGCACAGAGTCAAAAGACCCACATGGTTTTGTTCTTTTTTTAAAATGTGAAGTGAGGTCTGCTCTGCTGCTGCTGCTGCGAAAACAAAAAGAGGCAGCAGCAGGGCAGGGGCAGGAAGCCAGCTGGACATGGAGGCATGGGTGAGTCGGGGGTGGGGGGACATGCCAGATGTGCAACTCGCATAGGGCGCAATTATGGCTTGGTGTACAGCCCTGGGTGGGAGCAGTAGCTAGGATACAGAAACCTTCCTTTCTCCCTTGTCCTGCAGCTCTGGAGTATGGTGGGGTTTTTTTGCTACAGATATACAGACCTACTGGAGAAAATATTGGGGCTGCTCAAGTATCCACAGAGCTGGCACCTATGATCCTGGGGCCAACATCAGTATCTGTATTGTGGTCAGTGATCAGCTGATTTCATTGATTCTGTTGTCTGTGTAGGTTCTTAGCCTAGGGGGTGCGTTTCTAGTTCATCTTTAGACTTTATTTTCATTTTAAAATGCTGAAAAAAGTGTGTTTTTAATGACCAACTACAAAATGAATACCCGTTCATTAAGAAACATTCTGGTGATAGCACGGTGTTTTGTAACAAATGCTGGTCTTCCTTTTCAATTGCACATGCAAGAAAGGGTGACATTATTCAGCACCTAAGGACAGACAAACCCAAGACAGCAGATGTAAGTGCTTCTTCAAGTAGAACTGTGACTTCTTTTTTTTTTAAGTCAAACTTTTGATGAGAAAACTCAGTCACTGACTACAACTTAGGGTATATGGGTTATCACTGTGTTGTCCACAACCATTCTTTTTGGTCGTCAGACTGTACTTCAAAGTTGTTGAAAAAATATTTTGATGAAAAATACTCTTGTGTGCGAACCAAAACGGAAGCAATTGTCTGTAATGTTTTCAAACCTGACTCTATTCCATCAAGCGAGACCTTTCTGAGACAAGTTTTTTAATGTTTTCTTTGTGATTGTTCAAACCATGGAAGCATTAAAGTATGCCCTATTTTAATAAGGTGCTTCCTTCCTGTGAAAGGGGTTCAGGTAAAAGTTCTTGATGTACATGAAGTTAAAGGTGAACCCTCTTTTGGTGGGGGCCAGTAGGAGGGGTAGTAACAATATTTTTTACAAGCTGCAAAAAGATTTAGGAAGTAATTTAATTGGTGCAAACTGTGCAGCTCACAATTCTATCAGCACTGCTGCCGAATGCCTGCCATTTGACATTGAAGTTATTTATTCAGATATTTTCACATTTATACAGTGAGAACTGAAGAACTTATAGATGTGTGACTTTGTTGAGAGTGAATATCAAAAGCTCCTTGGATACAGTAACACTAGGTGGCTGGTTTTACTACCCGCCATAGAGAGGTTGATTAAAATGTTCCAGTGAAATCCTCATTTCTGAGCCAGGAAAAATGTCCAGTTACACTGGTCAACAAATTTTTACAAAAGTCATGTTACTGAAATAAAAATAGTAATTTCTTATCACTTTTTATATGCCGAACACAAATATGATAGTGAAATTGCAAAGTTGGCTCTAGTTTTTTTGTAATCTACAAGAATTAATGTTTACATCATGAAATGCATGTCAATAGTAAATATAATAGGCCTTCGGTTAATACCTGTAAAAAACCAAGGGGTATGTTTACTAAACCTTCTTAATGTGCGCTCTGTGACATTACCGCGCGTTAAGGTACCTTAACGCACGTTAATGGCACTTTATCAGGCGCTCAGGTACCTTAGCGCGTGTTAACGCGTGCAGCGGCGCAAATGAGTGCTGAAGGTGGGGAAAGGCTCCCGGAGGGCGGAGGAAGGCTCCCCAGGGGCGGAGAGAAGGGGTCAATGGGTGGAGAGTGGGAGGGGAGAGGCTCTCTGCACACTAACGATGTGAAATCCGAGGCTCAAAACTAACACCAGTGAAACCCTGGCGTTAGAGCTGATTTAAAGGGCAGAGAAACCATTTCTGTCAGCAATGTACAGCAAAACCAGGGAAGCCCACAAAAAAGTGATGTGTGATACATGTGCACGGAACAAAAGGGCAAATAAACAGTGAAAATGACCCCAACAAAATATAAAAAAAACATAACCAAGCTGGGCAATGGTGATATTAATGGGAAACATCAAAAAACACTCCCGAGAAAGCTCCAAAAAAAAAATATGAATTTTGGAAGGGTCTACGCTCCGTCCCCATACAAGGTGAATGATCCCACAGTGCAATTACGCTCATCAGGGTTTCCCTCGCCATTGGACAGGTTTCCTATGTGGTGCACGTGTTCCACAACAGCAGGGCGGGCATGTCGGAATGGGCAACTGAACAGATGCTGGGAAAGGGGACACAGAGGGCTGCAGACGGCACATGCTGTACTGCAGCTGGGCCACAGTGCGGACTAGGGTGATGCCTAGGTGGCCCATAGGAATGCTGAAACAGTAGAGCAGTCAGATAGCAACTGATGAGGGCCCAGCATGGGCACGAGTGTGCTTCCCACAGTGTCACAGGGCATAGTACCCAGTAGGGACCCCCAAGGGCACAGATCAGTGGCAGGCGGTGCTGGGGGGAAGCGTGGACACCTATGCAGGCACCCCTACCCCAGAACCCGCACCATAGGCAGCCGCCTACCCGCACACTGGATGGCCTGAGACTGCGCTCCACCAGCACCACCAGCAGAAGGGCATGTCAGCAGGGTGGCAGAGGGGCACTGGTGGTGGAGGGGGCAGTGGCAGCTGCCCAGAGCAGACCGTGCCCTAGCCCTGTGTAGGTGGGTGCCATGCACTGCAACAGACAGGCCCCGTCTGATGAACAGTCATGGTATCCCCAGGGAATGTACTGTCTCTGTGGCAACACGGTGGTGCAGTGCACACAGCCAGTGTGTTCAGGAGCAGAAGGTCACAGGTTCACGTCCCAGCTGTGGTTCCTGCCAACCCAGCCCCCATTTTTTACCCACTACTAAAACGTGCTAATACAGACAGAACCTTTATTGCAGATGACGTAAACATGCCCAAAACACCTACATTTTACCCTACAGAGCACAGACACCATAAACAGGCGCATTACCTAGAGCAGAGTCACCCAAATGCAGTCCTGGAGGGCCAAACACCATTCAGGTTCCATGCTGCCTCTAATAAAGATGCCTGTGCTGCATATCTATGCACCGCCCCCATGGTATGCAGATGTATCTCATGCATATTCATGAGGTACAGCATGAAAACCCGAACAGTGTTTGGCACACCAGGACTGGAGGTGGGAACCTCTGCCGTAAAGCAGCAGCCAACAGGGGCAGACACACCCACACCCACAGGCTCCATTAGCCAATGCCTCCTGGAGAGGCAGGACATTGGGCCCTGCGTGCATCTCCCAATACTAGCACTTGCATACCTTAGCAATGCCACCCTAAACTTGGGAATATGGTACACAGCTATCAAAAGGTAGCTATGATTACTGGCAGATAGCAATTCCTACATTAAGCACAGTTTTCTGATTGAGCTCCATCATAGCAACCTTTCTGATGTCTGTGGAGTGTGCTTCAGGTCTGGTGTCTGACATTGTTTACCACCCTGGGGAGTGACCCCCAACAGTATTGCGTACCATATCCATGCCTGCACTGTGCCCAGGACTGGTATGGTGGCCAGGGCTGCCAAACACTTCTATAGTAGCACAATGCTGGCATAGGTGTGGGAGTGTGTGTCTGTCTATCCAGTGTGTGGTGGCTGAAAACACCCTCCACAGCCCACACTGCCAGCACTGTTGCCAGTATTGGCCTGCCAATGTGCATAATGAGGAGCAAGGTGCCATGGGTATACCCGGACAGGGTGGCCTGGCCAGGATGCATCTGCATAGGGCAATGGCTGGAACATTGTAGTGCCCGGCCACCACCTGCACAGACAGGGTAGCCACAGCATGTTCTGCTGGGAGATCATTCTCACCCTGACTGAGCAGTGACCACGGCATGGCTAGGTTCCCCCATAGTGCTATATAGTATTTCTCTCATGTGATATTTATGGGTTCCCTTTTGGGGCCCAGTCACTGACTTATCTGCTTGGTGTGTATGCTGACATCCCAGTTCTGGGTGCACGCATTTCCACCAGGAACATGTACTATGGACTAGCTAGCAGACTGTCTGCAGCTGGTATGTGTCTTGCTGGAACACCTTGCAGGGTGCAGCAGCTGAAGGCTTGCTGCAGGAGAATATCAGATAGTGGTGGGGTGCAGCTTAGCATATCCAGGCGTAATGTCTGTCTGCTATTGCTTTATGGATGTGTACAGAGCTGCATTGACTGCCCTGTATGGTGTCTGTTCCCCAGCAGGACTGGGGTTGATGGTCCCCTCTACTGCCACCATTGCAGGGAGGTAGAATGTGGATCTGTTTGGTGGGAGACCCTGTTTACCACCCTCAGCCCCAGAGGGGGGGGGGTGGTGGTACATAATCCTCCTATGGGTCCATAAGGGCTAAACCTGACTGAGAAATACAGATGTATCCAAGGTGTGTCTGCAGAGACTACCTATCTCACACATTAGCACTGCTGGGGACCTGGTGCTGGGCGCCCCACCTCACCCTCAGGGTGAGTACAGTACCTGCACAATGTGATAGTGTGTAGCTACTCTGTGCCAGTACCACCCACGGTCAGTTCCCCCTACCAGGCCGAGGTGCTGTGGGGGTGCATACCCCATCTTGTGATCATCTGTAGACTGCTGATTTGCATGTGCGGTGCATCATGGGTATGGGTGGGTTAACCCTATCCTGGTGACCACAGCAGACTGTTTGTGTGGTGACGTGCAGTCCTTCTGCAGCCAGCCAGGAGTTTGCTAGCAGCTATGGAGCTGTAGCCCACTGGTTACTTCACTGCTTGTGGAGCCAGAGGTCATGGGTTCAAACCCACAGTGGGGTTATTTGATAGGGCTGTCTGAAGCATTAAAAATAGACAATGTACATTAGTGCTGCCAGCAAACCACCCTCAGGGTATTGTAACCATAAGGTGCCTCAGAAGGCACCTTATAGGGCACCCTATAAAGCGCCTTCTGAGGCACCTTATGGTTACAGTCCGTATAAGGTGCCTTATAAGGTGTCCTATGGAGTGCCTTATAGGGTGCCCTATAGGGGATATTATAGGGTGCCGTGGCGGACAGTGCACTTTATAATGTGCCCTATGGAGTGCCTTATAGGGTGCCTTATGCGGCACCTTAGGTTACGGCACGTGAGGGTGTGTTTGCTGGCAGCAATAATTAAAATACAAATAAAATGCCTCAGGAAACAATACTTACATGTCAAAGCTGATGCCTCAGCCAGCCTTATGCATTAGGCACACTGGGGGATTGAACTCATGACCCCTGTATCATCAGTTAGTGTATTAACCATTGTGCTACACTTCTGTTTCTATGTTTGGATGTCTGTGCGCCTACTTAAGATTACCGCGCGGTAACGCGCTTAGCGGCACTTTGCCCGATAATGTGTGCAGCAGCGTGCGTTATCGCGCGCTAATCCCGTTTTGCTACTTTAGACTGAAACGCCCACTCCTTATATGGCAGCCTGCACACTAACGCCGGGCGCACATTAAGAAGGTTTAGTAAACATGCCCCCAAGTCATAAACTACTTCTTAGATTTTTTCACCTGTCTCTTGTACAGCTGTTCGGGAGATTCTCTGGGGAGTGTCCAGCAGTAGTCAGCCAGCATTTGTAGTGGACCATTTTCCCTGGTATCTTTGCTCCATTGTTGTGATATCCTGGTGAAAACGTTCGCCCTGTTCATCACTAACCATACCACAGTTGTCAGGAAAGAAATCGAGATGGGAATCAAGGAAATGGATCTTTAGAGACATATTGCATCCAAGTTTCTGATACTGCATCAGCATGTCTTCTACTAGTTCCTTGTAGTTTTCTGCCCGAACATTCCCGAGAAAGTTTGTTGACACTAAGCGAAAAGCATTCCATGCTTGTTTTGCATCACCTTGCAGCAAGTTGTTGAACCGGTCATCTTTGAAGAGCTCTCGAATCTGAGGACCCACAAAAACTCCCTCTTTAATCTTTGCTTCGCTGAGTCGAGGGAATTTTTCATGCAGGTATTGGAAAGCAGGTGAAGTGCGGTCCATGGCTTTCACGAAGTTTTTCAGCAAACCTAGTTTGATGTGAAGGGGTGGTAGCAGGATTTTGTGAGCCTTAACCAGAGCTGGGTGCTGGATATTCTTCTCTCCAACTGTTACATTTTGTCTGCGATTCCATTCCTTACGCAAGTAGTGCCAATCCCTTGCTCTGCTATCCCACTCACATAAGAAACACATGTATTTTATATATCCCTGCTGCAGTCCCATTAAAAGGGCAACTACCTCCAAGTCACCACAGAGGTGCCAGCTGTACTTGTTATAGTTAATGGAAGTCAGTAGATGCTTTAAGTTATCGTATGTCTTTTTCATGTGGACGGCATGCGCTACTAGAATAGATGGAAGACAGTTTCCATTGTTCAAAAGCACAGCCTTCAGACTCAGTTTCGAAGAGTCTTATGTAGTCTCCAGTTTTGTGGGTCATGAGTGATTTTTAAGGCATTCATGAGGCTTTCAATATCGGAACAGAATACCAGATTACTTTCCTTTCTGAAGAAAGGCTTCAACTGCTGGTGGTGCTTTCGATATGAAGTAATGTTGACATCTTCTAGAAGATTCCATTGTTGGAGTCTTGATCCTAGCTTTTCTGCCTTGTTCTTGGATAAGTCCAAATCACGAACCAGGTCATTTGGTTCTTCCTGTGTTATTCTGTGTGGAGTTGATAATGCATCCCAGTGAAAATCTGGGTCACTGCATGCTGACGGACCAGGAGAAGAACAGGTCGGCTCACCCTTGTCCTCATCAGATGAATCAAGAGAATATTCTGATGGTGGTTCTGGAATAGGAAGTCCCTCACCATGTGGAACTGGTCTCAATGCAGACGGAATGTTTGGGTAGACTATGCTCAACTTCTTTTGCTTCGTTATTCCGCTGGAAAGAGGAGGAACCAAGCAGAAGTAACAGTCATTTATGTGGTTGTTTGGCTCTCTCCACACCATAGTAACATAATAACATAGTAAATGACGGCAGATAAAGACCAACATGGTCCATCTAGTCTGCCCAGCATGGGACTGCAAACGGCATTGATGGTCTTTTGCAATTCAACCACTGTGAAAGCTGTGTTGTACATATAGCGCAGCATA
Source organism: Ichthyophis bannanicus (assembly GCA_033557465.1). Lineage (NCBI taxonomy): Eukaryota > Metazoa > Chordata > Amphibia > Gymnophiona > Ichthyophiidae > Ichthyophis > Ichthyophis bannanicus. The sequence continues at coordinate 1,404,272,492 of CM066031.1, read as the reverse complement.
TATGCGGGGCCCAAGGCTTGTCTTTATCACCAATCTTGCATCCGAAGTAAAGATGATATGCTTTCTTCAGTTGAGAAGTGATACTTTTCTTCTGGTTGGCAAATGTCACTTCCCCACAAATGTAGCAGAAATTGTCAATGGTATTAACACACTTTTGCGGCATTACTGTTCTGTATTGTACCTAAATGGCTAAAATTATATGATTAATAAAAGCTACATGTAACAGTAGCTTAAACTGTCTCGCACACAGTCTGAAATATTTTAAATGCTCAACCTTTCCGACTGCGTATAGTACACTGCTGACGTCAGATGGCTTCAGCAGCCACCTGACAGTAGTATTGCATTGCATCAGAAAATTATGCAATCAACTCTGGATGATGTGTGCATGCTGGTATTATGCAATGTGATGCAATATTACATCATTCAAGGCTTATTTGGGATGTTGTTGATGTCCTACTGGATAAATTTACACAGTGAAATGTCAAAAATGAACTACATGCAATATCTTCAAAACAAGAGCCAATAAAATTTTTTGAATGTTATATTTGTGTTCAGCTCACCAAGATACTACAGATTAGGGCCTTTTAAAGTCAGTAACGATTTCAGTGTTGACCAGTGTTATCATCAAAAACCTTTTTGAGAATGAATCATCAGAAGTTTGCCTATACTTTCTGCACAATCAGGCAGCGATTTTCCAAAATGCAACTTTAAAAATTTAGTCTAAAAAATCTCAATGATAGAGGTGACCTTAGAAACAAGTTAGCAACTAGAAAGAATTAAATGTTTTTACCTCTGACAATCAGGAAGAAGACAAAAATCTTGAAGAAGAGGGCAGCATTGATGAAACAGATTTCAAGCAATCTGTGTCATCTTTCTACACCACTTGCATTGATTACTTGGATCAGTGGACCACTTGGTTCCAGAAGACTGGGCAACAACAGTAGACTCTCTTTCAAAAACAACTGGAGTGGTGTGAGCTAGAGTCATCTTTAGAATATCTGGCCTAGAATCGGTAATAAATGATACTGAACTGTTTGAGTTCTCTTGTCTTAATTTTATTTATTTATTTAGTTCTTCTATACCGCCCCTTCCAGAGATCAGGGGTGGTTTACAATTAACAGAATGAGCAATTTTTACATGGAACAGTAGTTAAGCTATTTATAAGAACATATCTTATAAAACAACTTTTGTGAAAACTTAGTGGAGCTTTGTAGGTTTACTATGTACAAATGTAGAGCGTGTTATGAGCGCTCTGTACATTTGTAAATAGTAAACCTTTTGTGAAAACTTAGTGGCGCTTTGTAGGTTTACTATTTACAAATGTACAGAGCGTGTTATGAGGTAAGGATCAGCTGTTGCATCTTAGATGTGTAAAGGAACCTTAGGCTTTGGAATTGTATAGGTCAATATTTGTGGGCAACCTGAATGAGAAAGATTGGTGGGGGAGAGGTTAGTGGGTTGTTCCTTGGGTGTGTTATATGTCTGTCTGTGAGGGGGGGGGTCAGTTATTTATTTCTGAAGAAAAAGTTCAAGAATGGGAAAAAACAGACACCACGGTTGATGAAAAATGGAAGGTGGTGTTTGGACACCTCAGAAGTAATGAGGTACCATATAAAAATGTATGCAGACTGGTTGATTGTTATTATTATTTTTATGTTTGCCAGGTTCCAATGCCCCAGTGAAAGGTGTTTTTCAATCATGAACAAAGTGGTCTACAGAAAAAAAAACAACTGCATGTAGAGACTCTCAAATATCTAATGATTATAAAGTACAATTTTGAGATGAGTTGCCCAGAATTTTTTAATTTAGTGGAAATTTTGCTATTTTGAAGAAAATTCACTCTGTAGAGAAGTACAAGTAGGCCTGTTTGGCACATTTGTAAGTAAAATTATAAACCTAACCTATCGATTCACATTTTGGGTTAAAATTAAAAATGTAATTATTAACATATATTTTTTATTTTCCTTAACTTTGAATCCCCTGGCTTGATTGTGTGTCCTGTATTTGAACTTAGAAAAGTTGGTCAGGTTAGCTGTTGCAATTTACAAATACTTCACTTTTCTCAAAGACCAATATGATTACTAGAGCTTTCAATACTACATTGTAGATGAAACTGTTTGTTTATTTTTTAGGACTGTGAGTCTGAAAGTTGTGCTTGCCTTATGGTTGCTTTTCATTAAGGGTTTTATTTGCAAGCCATCTGTTGCTAATCAGTAAAACCAATGTGCAGTGCAAAGGCATGTCCAGGCTGGTCTGGTGTGCATCATCTTGAAGTTGAGTCATGTATTGCTAGATGTTGTGAAAGGGAAGGCCTTCACTGGGCCAAAGAAGAGCTTGTAGAGCAGGTAAATCTGGAGTTTAGTGGGTGTTCCTGCATGAGGAAATATACTGGTGACAAGAAGTCAAAAATACTTTGACAGAGTGATGCTGCTGTGGGTTGCCAAGGAGGGAGGAATTCAAAATCCCTTATAACATCACCATTGTAATGTAATCTGTGATTCGCTTTTATTTTCCAACATTGACCTCTGCCTTCACCTGTGTATTTTATTTTGACCTGATGATGTGAGTGTAATTTCCAAAAGCTAGTCAAAAAATGTATTGGTAGGCCAAAGGAATGTATCGTGTAGGTGTCGTTTGCCTGCTTTGTTTGAGAGAACAAGAAGGTAGGCAGCTTAGATTAGTGGCTGGGGGGTAACAGAAAGAACTTTCTCCCCGTTCTTCAGATTGGCATCAATTCTCTGTCTTTCCCCACCCCTACTGACACTGTCTTCCACATATGCGTTATCACTCTCTCGGGCCTGAGTTCTTCAGTGCTCGCGTCAATGTTTGCAGAGTCTTCTGGACTCGAGTCCAGAATGGCGGGCCTGGAGGGCAGCTTGTCTGCCTTCATGGACCAGCAGCAGGTGCTGTTGTCCACAAATGTAGCAGATAAATGAGTGAAGAAAGAAACATCCAAAGAGTCTTAGAAGGAAACAACGGTTTAATGTGCACAGACCCAGAGAAAATAGTTTTTCCAAATTCTGGGCCCCCACCAGAGGGCTCAGAGAGATTATATAGACTTCTTATCAGATTATTACAGCATTTCTTCATGATTGGTCACTTTATTACAGTATAGTCCCGATTGGAGAAAGTCTACTGTACTCTTATCTCTAGCGAAGCAGAGGGAGAGTAGTTATCTCTAGCAAGCAGAGAGAGCAGCAGGACAAAGGAATAGCGGAGGGACAAGCATGTACCAGGGTATGACTTCACCAAGAGGGGTGTATCCTTTTCGCTTAACCCATCCAGCTCTCAGCCTTGCCTGGATTTCTACCTCAGTACTACCAGTTCCTCTGCCCAGTTCAATGTAATTTCAGTTTGTTCAATGTAAACCGCCTTGATATTATGAAAGGCGGTATATAAGAAATGTTAAATAAATAAAGATGTTCCTGGAGACTGAGCTGATCATCGAGACTCTTCGGCCTCAAGTCTGTCCTCAGCCGAGGTCTTGATCTGGTTCCTGTACCACGAGGCTGAGAGCTTCCCTGACTAGCATGCTTGGCGCCAGCCATGGAGCCTCCAAGGGCCGCGGGCGGGGCTCAGGCCCGGAACCCGTGAGCCAGTCTTCCCTCAAGTCTTATACGGACTATTCTGAGTGGGAGACGGAGGATGAAGAGTTGCTGGACATCCGTTGCCACTGCGATGTCCCCTTGGACTCCTCTCCTTTGGAGCCCCAGCATCGGTCCATGCCCAAGGACATGGCGTTACTCGACTTCATCAGGGACATGTCCAAGGTTCTAGCATTCCCAATGGAATTGGAGGAGGACCCTCGGATGGAAGAGCTAGAAATCCTTCAGTACGAGGCCCCTCCTGAGGGAATCACTTACGGTGCCATAAGAACATAAGATATGCCATACTGGGTCAGACCAAGGTCCATCAAGCCCAGTATCCTGTTTCCAACAGCGGCCAATCTAGGTCACAAGTACCTAGCAGTTTTCCCAAAAGACACAGGTTCCACAATGCTTGTATTGGGGCAAGCAGTGGATATCCCGGGTCCTTTTTAATAATGGTTTATGGGCTTTTCTTCCAGAAACTTCTCCAAACCTTTTTTAAACCTGGCTACACTAACAGCTTTTACTACATCATTCAGTAACAAATTCCAGAGTTTGATTACACATTGAGTGAAAACATATTTTCTCCTATTAGTCTTAAATAGGTTGCCCTGTAGCTTCCTTGAATGTTCCCTAGTCTTTCTATATTTTGATGGCGTAAATAATCGATCTACGTTTACCCATTCCACTCCATTCATTAATTTATAGACCTCTATCATATCTCCCCTCAGCCGTCTCTTTTCCAAGTTGAAGAGTCCTAACCTTTTTAGCCTCTCTTCATAGGGGCATCCGTCCATCCCCTTTACCATTTTGATGGCTCTTCTCTTTATCTTTTCTAATAATGCTATATCCTTTTTTAAGATACGGTGACCAGAATTACACACAATATTCAAGGTGCAGTTGCACCATGGAATGATACAGAGGCATTATAATATCCTTTGTTTTATTCTCCATTCCTTTCCTTATAATACTGAGCATTCTATTTGCTCTCTTGGCTGTCACTGCACACTGGGTGGAGGGTTTCAGCATGTTATCCACAATGACGCCTAAATCTTTTTCCTGGGTGGTGGTTTCTAATGTGGAACCTTACATTGTGTAACTATAGTTTGGGTTGTCCTTTCCTAGGTGCATAACTTTGAACTTGTCCACATTAAATTTCATCTGTCATTTGGATGCCCAGTCTTCCAGTTTATCAAGGTCCTCTTGCAATTTTTCACAATCCTCTTGGGTTTTAACAACTTTGAATAATTTTGAGTCATCTGAAAATTTGATTGCCTCACTGGTTATTCTCATTTCCAGGTCATTTTATGAATATGTCAAAAAGCAGCGGACCCAGCACAGATCCCTGGGGTACTCCACTATTCTCCTTTCTCCATTGAGAAAATTGGCCATTTAGCCCTACCCTCTGCTTTCTATCTTTTAACCAGTTCCTGATCCACAATAGTACACTGCCTCCTATCCCATGACTTTTTAATTTTGCCAAGAGTCTCTCATTTATTTATTTAACAGAGATTTCTATACCACGATTTACGAAGATCAATTGCGGTTTACAAGGAACAATAAGTTTGAGAGGTACAAACAGGTACTTGCTCAATTACATAAAACAAATAACTATTTACATAGAATCTATTCAATCAGACTGAACTTGCTGACATGGTAGTAGCAAGAGTAGCTATGTACGGATCTGATGGTAGCAAGTGATTACCTGAAGCAGGGTTTCTAAAATTAACAAACCCGAAACGCAGGACTGTGTCGTGCCGTCTACCAGGATTTGTCTCGCCATACATTTGAATTTTAAGTAATTTCAAATTTTTGATTGCTATATAAGGTAAAATGAGTTTTGTTACCTGCATCATTTTTACTGCAAAATTAATGAATAAAATGGACTTGGACTCCCAGCCCTTGACTTTAAACTTTTGTCTTGGGTTGAGGTTCGGTGCCCGACAAAAGTGATTTACTAAGGGATTTTGGAAAGTTTTTTTTTTCTTTATTTTTGAACCCACCATTTTGATTTTGGTATTATTGGGCTGGTGGTGGTGTTGCCCAAGGGTCCTTTTTTTTTGTTAACTCTCTCCAGTATTTCCTAAGTGCAGTGCCATCTAGTGGCAGCATTCTGCTTGAACTGATGCACAGGTGCCCCTGTTGCTTCCTGCTTTTCACTTGGCTCATGCCTGCCCTTCATGCTTCAGTGAAAATATCCTGTTATTTTTCAACACTTCTCGATCAGTTGCCTCAAGATAGGGTTGCTGCTTCCCCTGCTCCCCAGGCCTAGAAGGTTTTTCACAACCAAGTGCAGCCAGTGTGCAAAACATCTGATCCCCTGAAAGCCCTTCTCTTTTACTGCCTTAACCGTGTTTGCCCACCTTCTGTTACAAAGAAACCAGGAAGTGCATTGCTGTGTTTGTGCCCTATCTGCCAGCCCTAGCATTGCCCTTATTTCTGTTAAGATATGGGTCCAGGTTTAGCTATAATCTATCACCCAGCTGTGCAGAACCCACCTCCTGTTGCTCCCCTGTTATACCTACAGCCTGTCCCTGTCTCATCTAGTTTCTGCTGTTGTGCTGTCAGGAAGAGGTGGGAGCATAGCATTCTGATGAGTCCAGATGTCAGTGGTGAAATGCATGCTATTGCCAGCCTCTGCCTTTGCCAGCTGTGCCTGAAGCTGGCGATGCAACTAGTTATATAGGCTGGGGATCACTTCCGTACTACTGTAAAAGTTGTCCTGGAAGGCACTTGGTAATCGGCGCTAAGAGGTGCAGCAACCTCTTAAACCCCACCTTCTTGACCTTTTTTAGGGGATAGTCATCCAGGGCTATCGCTGCCCCCCATGAACCGCGTCACTGCTCTCTGCTTCCTACTGTTTGATCTGTGACCGTGCCACTCCTCCCAGCTTGACATGACAGTTGTACTTAAGCCCCAGCATTGGAAAATCTTTGGTGACTGAAGCCCTAGCTACAATGCTAAGAAGCCCATCTCTTCCATGGTGGCCTGTTTTGATATGCATTGGACTTGCTTCCATGCCACCTGACTGGGGAAGAGGCTAGGCCACAGAGGTTCTCAACTCCAGTCCTGGAGGGCCAAACACCATTCAGGTTTTCAGGCTGTCCCTAATGAATATGCATGAGATACATTTGAATACAATGGGGGGCAGTGCATGCAAATGCATCTCATGCATATTTATTAGGGACAGCCTGAAAACCTGAATGGTGTTTGGCCCTCCAGGACTGGAGTTGGGAACCTCTGGGCTAGGGGCTCTGCTTGGGAAAGGTATTTAGTTTTTTTCTGAGCTCTTTCCAGTCATGGATCAAGTCCCTAGCTTAGGATCAGTGCCCTCCTTTGTACTGAGCTGGAAAGGGCGCTGTTTTAGCACGTGTTTGTAAAATGGCTCATCAGCTTCCCTCTACTAATATGCTTTGGACAGTACTTGTATTCTGCAAACCCAGGGGTCATCAAGCATTTGAAAATGCCCCCATATCTGTGAGATTTTACTAGATTCCTCTCTACTTCCTTGTGGGGAGGGGGGATACTGCTGGATCTGTTGCTGGGGATGGAGAAGAGGATGAAAGCCCAGGTGCATCTTTCCCACTCTGTCTCCTACTTATGGGGATGTTCTTGGTCCTGATATTGCCAATATAATGTTCTACCTCTCACTGGTTAGCATGCTAACAGCCTCTCCAACATCCTCTTCAGCCAGTAAACTTTCAATATCTGATTATTCTGGATTCTTCAGATTCTGTTTCTCTGAAGACCATCTCCACACACTGTTCAGTAGAGAATACAATGCGCCTCCTGCTCTGCTCAGTTGCCTTCACCTGTTACACCTTTCATTCCCCCCTCCCCCACACCCTGCACTGTGCGAATCTCCCTTTGCCCCTCTGAGAAGACACCAGACATCCGCTTCTTCACAGTTGCACCAGAAGCTTTAGCACTTTCTATTCTCCTTGTAAAGACAGTTTCACCAGAGGATTAGAGGAACCCATAAGAATACCTGGGAATGACCTGTTTCTTTCTGCCCTCTCTCAGCTTTCCTCCTTTCTTCTATGACCAATTACATTTTCCAAACATACCCTTTCCAGGCAACATAATATGCTCTGACTGGATTCTCAACTCCTAGGGACAGAGACTGCCTATCATTTAGCTCCTTGCTCCACCCATGAGGCCTCTTCTGCTTAGAAGCACTGTCACTCCTAGTGTCCTGCATCAGATATTGGCCCCAGCATCATCTGCCCAGGCTCGCATAGGCCCTGGAATGCCCAGTGACTCCATGCTCCCACTCTTCAAATGGAAAGGGGAGAATGTGTTTGCCTTGCTAATGCTCCTGTTGCACTGGATTCTCAGCTCTTGGGGAAGGGGACTGCCTGTCTTAGTGTCCTGCACCACCCACTAGGCCTCTGCTACTTGGGAGTACGTCACCCAAGTGTGCTGTGTTTATATATTAGCCTCCAGTCGCCTCCCCAGCCCAGCCTAGGCCCCAGTGACCCTGCCACCCTGCTCTCACCCTTCAACTGGGAAGAAAACCCTTCAAATAACAAACTGTGTACAATTCTAGAGACCACACCTTCAAAAGGATGGAGTCGGTCCAGAGGCCAGCTACTAAAAAGGTCACTAGTCTTCATGATAAAGCATATGGGGACAGAATTAAAGATCGCAATATGTATATTTTGGAATGTGGGAGAGAGGAGATATGATAGAGATGCTTAATAACACCATGGCATAAATACACAACAGAAGAGCCTCTTTCAATTAAAAGAAAACTCTGGAATGGGGGAGCATAGGATGAAAGTGAAAGGAGTAGGAGTAATCTGAGGAAAGAAAGGAGATTCATGGAATAGTCTCCTGATGTAAGTGGAAGAGACATGGACTGTATTTGAATTCAGGAAAGCATGTGACAAACACAGAGGATCTCCTACGGAAAAGAAGGGATTGTAGAGCTTAGGAGTTTGTGTGGATAGCCATATGATATTTATCTGCCATCATTTTTCTATAAAGAAATTCCAAATTCCTCTAGTCAACTTAATTGCTTTCTTTTAATATACTTTGGGGAATGTATTCAAAATGATTAATGCAGCTAGCAGACCCTTTGTGTTAAACGCAGTGAGCAGGATATTCAGCGGCACACAGCTGTTTTGTGCTGCTGAATATCCCCGCTAAACGCCTTGATGCTAATCACATAGCATCGGGGTGTTCTGGGGTAGTGCTTGAGATAACAAGTCAGCGGCGAAGGTGTGAATAAACAGGTAGACATAGGTGAGCCGGTTGATGTAGTGTATCTGGATTTTCAGAAAGCCTTTGACAAGGTCCCTCATGAGAGACTCTTGGCGAAATTAAAAAAGTCATGGGATTGGAAGCAGTGTAGTATTGTGGATCAGGAACTGGTTAAAAGATAGAAAGCAGAGAGTAGGGTTAAATGGCCAATTTTCTCAATGGAGACAAGTAAATAGTAGAGTCCCCCAAGCAGGGCCGGATTTAGCTAGAGTGAGGCCCTACGCCAAGAAAAATTGTGGGCCCCCCCCCCCATGTCCCCGTGCAGTCCTGTGCCCCCCCTGTGCAGTCCTGGGCCCCCCCGTGTTCCCCCCCCGTGCCTCCGTGCAGTCCTGGGCCCGCCCCGGTGCAGTCCTGGGCCCCCCCCCGTGCCCCCGTGCAGTCCTGGCCCGCCCCGTGCAGTCCTGGGCCCCCCCCTGCCGTCCTGGCCCCCCGGACAGCATCGCGGCTGTCTGAGGGGCTTCAGAGGGGGCCGGGGAAGCCCGCGCGAGGCCCCGGCTCCCTCTGTACAGCCGCCAGCGTGAAGAGCCTTTTCCTTCACGCTGGCGGCTGTTTCTGTGAAGCCGGGAATGCTGGGAAAGGTTAAAGCAGGATATCTCCAATGCATATATATCTCATGCATATTTATTAGGGATATCCTGAAAACCTGCAGGATTGTGGACCACCAGGACTGGAATTGAGTAGCTCTGCCATACACTAACTTTTAGTAAACATGCCTCTTAATGAGTATATGGATAAAGAAAGACTAAAAGGTTTCTACATTACTATAATCCAGTACCAACCGCCAGGCACATTAGGAACTACTACAAACACTGCCCATTTAGAACCCATAGCAAACCCGCCATATCCTAACAGCACTACCAGGACTCACAAAGCACCATACCCTAACTATCAAAAGGCAACACTGCAAATATTAAACCAATACATTTCAGAGAACAACAATACATGACCTACTGGGGAAAGAACAAGTGGCAATGTCAAATAGGAATTATATAAACAGAATACCTCAGCTCAGTTACACATGCACAACATAGACCATCACCAAACAAGGAATCACAATTTAGAAACAGGAAGACAATAATTAAACTGGGAACCCCAAAAGCCAAACTTGGAATATACAACAACACTGTAGAAATAAAACTATAAATTAATTTCCTCTTGTACTAAACAAAGCGCAAAATTAATGATGCACATTTCCCAGAGCTGACATATTCCAGTTAATAAATTCAAAATAAAGAGATATTTTTCTACCTTTTGTGCATTTTTTTCAGTTGCAATTGTTCCAGCCACTTTCTTCTGGTTTCTTTGTGTCTTCTGCTAACTCTCCATCTGCTGTCCATTTGTCCTTTCTTCTGTCTTCTTGGGTTTTTTTTTCCATTCTCTCTCTACATCTGCTTTAACATACTAATCTTTCTCCTTTTGCTCTTTCCTCATTCCTATTTCATCTACTCAAAATTTACCCCTCCATCCTCAATCCCCACTTACTCTCCCAATACCCGGCCAATTGTAGATTTTTTATCCCTCCCACACAAAATATTTTTCCCCTCTCCATTTTACTCTCCCAGCACCATCCCATTCTAATCCTCCCCCAACACCAGCTCCCTTCTAGTTCCAGCCTCACCCAGCATCCATTCCCTTCTAGTCCCTGCATCAGCCCATTTCCAGTCCTAGCCCCCCATTAGCCCATTTCCAGTCCTAGCCCCTCCCATCAACCCAATACCAGTCCTAGCCCCCCCATCAACCCACTTCCAGTCCTAACCCCCCATCACCCCATTTTCAGTTTAAGCCCCCCCTATAACCCATTACCAGTCCTAACCCCCCATCAGCCCACTTCCAGTCCTAACCCCCATCAACCCATTTCCAGTCAGCCCCCCATAGCCCATTGCCAGTCCTAACCCCCCCCCCATCAGCCCACAGTCCATTACCAGTCCTAACCCCCTCAGCCCACCTGAAGTCCTAACCCCTCCCCATCAGCCCATTTCCTGTCCTAGCCCCCCCCCCATAGTCCATTATCAGTCCTAACCCCCCATAGCCCATTATCAGACAGCCCCCATCAGCCAACAGCCCATTACCAGTCTTAACCCCCCCATAGGCCATTGCCTGTCCTTACCCCCCCATCAGCCCACAGTCCATTACCAGTCCTAACCCCATCAGCCCACCTCAAGTCCTAACCCCTTCCCATCAGCCCATTTCCTGTCCTAGCCCCCCATAGCCCATTACCAGTCCTAACCCCCCCCCCAACAGCCCACAGCCCATTACCAGTCCTAACTCCATCAGCCCACCTTCAGTCTTAATCCCCCAACCCATTACCAGTCCTAGCCCCCCATAGCCCACTCCCAGTCCTAATCCCACCAGCCCATTTCCAGTCCTAATCCCCATCACCCAATTTTTAGTTTAAGCCCCCCCCCATAGCCCATTACCAGTCCTAAGCCCCCATCAACCCACTTCCAGTCCTAATCCCATCAGCCCATATAGACTTAGCTCCCCCATAGCCCATAGCCCCCCCATAGCCCCCCCCCATAGCCCATCACCACTCCTAACCCCCCCATAGCCCATTACCAGTCCTAACCCCCCCAACAGCCCACAGCCATTACCACTCCTACCCCCCCAGCCCATCACCAGTCCTAACCCCCCCAACAGCCCACAGCCATTACCACTCCTAACCCCCCCAGCCCATCACCAGTCCTAACCCCCCAGCAGCCCACAGCCATTACCACTCCTACCCCCCCAGCCCATCACCAGTCCTAACCCCCCCAACAGCCCACAGCCATTACCACTCCTACCCCCCCCCAGCCCATCACCAGTCCTAACCCCCCCAACAGCCCACAGCCATTACCACTCCTAACCCCTCAGCCCATCACCAGTCCTAACCCCCCCAGCCCACCCCAGCCCAGCGAATTTTTTTTTACAAAAAAGCTGTCGCTGCCTCTGCCGGGGCCGCCGCGGCAGAATCGATTGTGCCGCGGGGCCCCCCCTGCCCAGCAGAGCCTGGCCTGCCCTCCCCGGTATCACCTCTCGAGTCTCAGCTGCCTCCCTCCAGTCACACGCGTCGGCTTTCAGAGCGCGAGGTGAGTTTCTCCCTCGCTGCTCTGTTAAGCCCGCGGGGGCTGATGGGAAGTCCCATCAGCCCCCGCGGGCTTAAACAGAGCAGCGAGGGAAAAACTCTTCCCTCGCGCTCTGAAAGCCGGCAGCTGAGACTCGAGAGGTGATACCGGGGAGGGCAGGCCAGGCTCTGCTGGGCAGGGGGGGCCCCGCGGCACACTCGATTCTGCCGCGGCGGCCCCGGCAGAGGCAGCGACAGCTTTTTTTTTGTTTGTTTTAATTTTAATGATGAAATGAATGTTTTTTGCGCGGGGCCCCCTGAAACGCGGGGCCCTGTGCAAAAAACATTCCCGGTGGGCCCTTGCCAGCTGTGGGCCCTACGCCACGGCGTACGTGGCGTATAGGCAAATCCGGCCCTGCCCCCAAGGATGTGTGCTGGGTCTGCTGCTTTTTAACATATTCATAAATGACTTGGAAAGGGGAATAATGAGTGAAGTGATCACATTCTCAGATGACACAAAATTATTCAAAGTTGATAAAATCCAAGAGGATTGTGAAAATTGCAAAAGGACCCTGATAAATTGGAAGACTGGACGTCCAAATGGCAAATGAAATGTAATGTGGGCAAGTGCAAAGTTATGTGCATAGGAAAGAAAAATTCAAACTTTGGTTACACGATGCAAGGTACCACCTTAGAAACCACCACCCAAGAAAAAGATGTAGGCGTCATCATGGATAATACGTTGAAACTCTCTGCCCAGTGTGCAGCAGCGGCCAAGAAAGCAAATAGAATGCTAGGAATCATAAGGAAAGGAATGGAAAATCAAACCAAAGATGATATAATGCCTCTGTATCGTTCCATGGCGCGACCACACCTTGAATATTGTGTGCAATTCTGGTTGCCTTACAGAGAAGAGCCACCAAAATGGTTACCCCTGTGAGGAAAGGTTTAAAAGGTTAGGGTTCTTCAACTTGTTAAAGAGATGGCTTAGGGGAGTCCTGGATTGGCCACTGTTGGAAACAGGATACTGGGCTTGATGGACCTTGGTCTGATCCAATATGGCTTGTCTTATGTACTAACTTTCCTAGCCTCTCTCTGATCTTCTTGGCTACCCCCACCCCCCATCCCTAGAGAGAATTTCCCTTCAAAGAGGAAGAAGGAAGCACTATTAAAATTTTAAACTTCAAGTTCAAAAACTAGACAAAGACTGCAGCACTCCTAAGCTTAAAACAGAGAGGTGGGAAAGCACTCTGGAAGAGGGGTTTTTTTTTTTTTTTTTTACTTTGACATCCTAAGCCCTGGTACCCCTTCCTCACTCATTCAAAGTCACACACAAAATAGTTCTCTCGGGCTTGTACAGATAGGTGTCTTCTAGCCCTGCAGGTGACATTATGGCCCATGTGACATGTTTCTTGGGCTGTTTGTTAAGGATTTCCCAACATAACTGGCTGAAGTGCTTCATGTTGCTTGCTGGTCAACCTTGCTTGACCTGTATTTTTATAATCTCTATTTCAGAGAGCTTAAAAAATGCATTCACACCAAAAGCCAAAAGAAATAATCATAGAATGCCCCAAAAATATTTACAGTACTACATTGTTGCAATCCAGTATAATAATATATCTCAGTGTCCAGTAAGCACAATCTTATGTCTAGTTAAGCAAAATTTTCAGGGCTTCAGAATTAAAGGCCTTAATTATTTATCGCAGTACCCCTAGAAAGCCTGCCAAGATCCCTTATCACAGATAAGATAGTAGCTCTTCTGGTAGATCCAGAACTGGTGCAAGAGTATTAGTCCCTTCACATGAACCTTCAGTTTTGTGCCCCCTCAATTAATTTTTTGGTTGGTAAGCTCCTCCCCTTTGAGATTTTGATAATTAAAGTCAACAATATGACACCTTAATGCCACTACTCCTAAAAAGATCTCGTAAAAAAACCATAAACGTGTAACCGTATACACTGATAGGCCCAACAGCCACACAAACTGAAAGACCTATCATTTTGCTTTGACTGCAGTTGCTCTTTGTTGCTTCCCAGAAACTATTGTCCTAAGCAGTCACCTAGTCTGCCTAATGGTTAAGCTGGTCCTGGCTGAATCTCGGACATTGCATTTGAGATTAGCTCCATCACCAACATCACAATTTTGAGTGGGAATCCATTGTGCAGAGAGAAACAGCTTACTCGTCATTGGTTTAGTGAACTAATTTGAAGTAGGATGAACTACTAATGTGTGAAATAGAAAATGAATAGGCCAAGAAATAGCACCTAAGCAATGATTACAAAATGCTTTACCTGTGTGGATACATAGCTCTGCCTAACAACATTCATTCTATAATTAATACCCTGTTAAAATGGAGCAGGTTAAAGTAGGGTAAATGACTAGTATGTCATAAAGGAACATGTTTTTCCAGTTATGACTGTGTAGGGCATAGACACAGCCATTGTAATGAGAGAGGGCAGAGTAAGAGGGAGAGACAGCCAAGGTAGATGGATGAGACAGTTGGGATATAAAAGAGAAAATTGGAGCTAGGAGAAGGAGAGACAGGCATGAGGTGCCTTGTTGGATTTCAGCTGGCTTTACTTGAGACTAGGGGGATTATTTTAGAAGCCCTAGTCATGTCTAAAAACGGATACACAAATGTCCAATTCACAAGGACATCCCTTGAGCTTTTTTAGAAACCAGGTATAAGGAAGTTTCTAGCACAAGGATGTCCGAGTAGAATGGTGGCGTGGTGGAGGTGTGGTTTGGATGGAGCAAGGGAGATGCACATCACAGTGCAATTTCAGAATTGCAGAAGCATGTCAGGCCCTAGTTGTTGAGGGATCCATACCTAGACTTGCTCCTGACCACGAATAAGGAGAAAAAAGTGCTTGTTTCATGGCGGCAATGCTACCAGGGGGAAGAGCACAATGCACTGTCATCATCACTGTTGATTATTTCCTGGATGTTTTAGGACCATTTTATGGATGCAGTTTGAATATGTGAATTTTATTTTTGCTGATTATGATGCTCTCTTATAGCATAAAGTGCTCCCTGAAGAAACTATCTTTGTGGTGAAACTATCAGCAGCGATCAGAGTTGGATGGAATTGGACCCTCTGCTTTTTGAAGTGGACCTGATGTTGCAAGGAATCACCTAATGTGGAAACCAACTGGATTAAGCTAATTGGTGAAACTGTTTCATAATGTAGTTATATTGGACATTAGTAATACCAATGAAGTAACACAAAAATAGATTAATAAGTTTGGCATAAGGAGCAGTGATGACAAATACTTAAGTGTGATAATGCTGAATGAATAACTTTGCTGCATAATGCAACAACAACTTTAAAGTTGAGCTCCTGTTGCTGAACTTATCCATATTTAAAGAGCTAGCAATTTGCAAAGGGTTTTTTTTTTTTGGATGCTACATATTTTTGCAGTTTTGATTTATTTATTTTGTAGCATATTTTGATAGTATTTGTTTTGTACCTGGGCAAAGAACTTTGTATGCAAATTCAAACCCCAAACAGCTTACTAACCCGCCATTGCATGTCTGAGTCTCTGTAATGTCACTGAACATGGACCCCCCCCTTCTGAAAAATGCCAGCTAGGACTAGGGCCAGCCCAAGGGTTTCTGCTGCCCCAGGCAGAAGCCCTGGTCTTGCTGCCCCCCCTTCCCCTCCCCCATGCTGAGCTGTGCTGCCACCCCCGCTGCCGCAGTTTCCCACAGTGGGGTCAGGGGGTGGCTTGACTTGGCAGCAGCAGCAGACCATGTGCCTTGGCACAGATGGCCTGCCGCTTCTGACCCCCCTCTGACACAACTTTGGGGAGTCACAAGCCAGCAGGCGATGTGTACTTAAGCACATGGCCTGCTGTGGGCTGCTGCCACTGAGCCCAGCCGCCCCCTGACCCTGTCACTGTAATCGGTAGTAGCAGAGGGTGGCGGTGTGGCTTGATGCGAAGGGGGGGAGGCTGGCAGGCCATGTGTGCCACTCACAGAGGTCTGCCACCCTAAGCGTTTGCCTAGCTCACATAGTGGATGGGCCAGCCCTGGCTGGCACATCGAAGTAGCTGTTTCTGCAGCCGTCCATTTGGAGACGTCCATGTTTCTAAAATTGGAGATGAAATGTAAATATCACCAGGGCTTTTTCAGATGTTTTGCCCTGGACGTCCATGATTACACCTGGTCTTCCTTTCTAAAATGCCACTTTAAATATTGGATTCTCAACTCCTGAAAATATTAGGAACTCCAGCAAAATGCAAAAGAAATATGTGATGTGAGAGAGAACACAAAAGAGAAAGAAGAAAAAAATAAACTCTGAAAGAAAATAGAAAAGAGGGGGAGAGGAATGAAGTGGAAAATAGAAAGTGGAAAAAAAAGAGACCAAAGATGTAACCTGAACAGATTTAAAAAAAAGTTATTTTGAAAGGAAGTTGTTTAAAAATTTAAATATTTAATAAAACAGCTTTTCTGTACAGATTTATACAAATATTCTGCAAGACCGATACAGAGAAGTCAATTTGCAGCAACAAGGCCCTCACAAAACTTTAAATGGATAACAAATACATTTAAAGTTGGGCATATTTGGAGGTCAAGTGATGTGAGCAGATGCTATGGGGCCTGATCCTTTATCCACTCTCTTCCCATATCAATTTGCCCATTTTATTTATTTATTTATTTATTTATTTATTTTCTTCTGTACCGCCCCTTCCAGCGATCAAGGGCGGTTTACATGAAACATCCTTAACAATTGTACACAGTTGTATACATTTACATTGAACAATCGGATTCAACTATTTACATTGAACGGTCAGGTTCAACTATTTACATTGAACAATAAACTTCAACTTTGTATTAATATATCATAAACAACCGTTAAATTATTTACATTGGATATTTACAGTGGTTGAGTGCTGTGTGTAGGGCATGTGTAGTTAGGTATTGGAATTTATTTCCTTTTATGACGTAAGTCGGGAGTGTGTGGGGGGACAAACAGGGAGTTAGTTAGAGTTAGTTTTGAATACGGGGGTTTGTGCATGTAAGTCCATGGTTGTTATGGAGGTGTTTTGGGGGAATATGGGATTTCAAAGTGTTCAGTAAATAGGTAAGTTTTTAGTTCTTTCCTGAACTGAGAGAGGTCTTTTATGATGCGAAGGTCTATTGGGAGGTTGTTCCAGAGCGTAGGGGCAGTGAATGTGAATGCTCTGGAGCTAGTGGTTTTCTTAGTTTTCCTGAAAGCTTTTGGTGTGATAAGGGAGTGGGTTGCGTTTTGTCTGTGTGATCTAGTTTCGGTTGGTGAATGCAGTAGTGTGGATAGGTGTGAGGGGGCTATGTCTTTTATGAGTTTAAAGGTTGTTAGGATAATTTTGTATCTGATTTGGCTGTTTATTGGGAGCCCCTTAATCCAGTGGAAATATACCAGACAGGGAAGAGCATTATAGCAGGCAGTACTCGGTCTGAGGGACTTCCAACAGATGTACTACTACTTCTATTACTGATAATTTGTATAGTGCTACAAGACATTCGCAGCACTTCACAGATACATGTAAAAAACTGTCCCTGCTCTTCAGAGCTCACAAAACACTTAAAATGGATAAAGTCACTAAGAGGGTTTCAGAGGGAATGTATGAAGAGGGAAGGTGGGTTGGGTAGAAATACAGAAAAAGCAAATGTAAAATTAGTTCTGTTGAATAATAGTGTTGTGTTGTATATATAATATTTTTAACGGAGTGGACACCATGAAAAGTAATCTGCAAAATTTAGAAGAATGGTCTAATGCTTGGCAGTTAAGATCTAATGTAAAAAGGTGTGGAGTGAATCACTCGGGATGCAGAAATTCAAAGGAGAGAGATGTAGTAGTAGGACAGAAGCTGATGTGCACAGACCAGGAGAGGAATCTGGAGGATCTCAAGATGGCAAAGCAATATGACAAGGCAGTGGCATAGAGAGGGGCATATCCATCTGAAAGGAGGAGGCAATAAATGTTCCTGTACAAGTCAGTGGTGGGCCTCACTTGGAGTACTGTGCTCACTTCTGGAGACCATATCTTAATAAGGCAGGGGCTCTCAACCCAGTCCTTGAGACACACCAGGCCAGTCAGGTTTTCAGGATAACCACTTTTAACTTTCCAACATAAGGTTTCTAGTATAAGCTTATTGGAACCTTAAGCTTTACCCTTGTACTTTAAACTTTACAACTTTTACTCTGCTGCTTAATACTGATACACATGCACGCAGCGCATTAAAAAATGCAGTCAGCCTGTTTAAGTGAAGTGCAGAAGAGGCACCGTGTTGGCTTTAAATGTGGCAGTCTGCAGAAACAGTAAAATGCAGACAAGAAACTGTACCAGTTATGGTTCATGCAAGTTAAGTGCTGCATGCATGCCTATCAGTATTGAGCAGCATAGTATAAGTTGTAAAATTTAAAGTACAAGGGTAAAGCTCAGAGCTTAAGGTTCCAGTAAGCTTATGTTGGAAAGTTAAAAGTCATGGTTCCCTGCAGTATATTCACTCAACGTTATATACCAATTGGGGGAGTGATGATGATGTAACATTAATGGCTGGCTCATGATAAGGGCCAGTAAATCCATGAGTTGAGCTCCCTTAAACACTTAGTAGTAGTGCATGAGATAATTTATAATTTCCTTAATTGTACATCGATGGCTCTGAGAATTTGAGGGCATTTTCAGTGGATCCATAAATATTGATTGTTCCATTTTTGAAGTCCATTTTTTGGGTGTTTTTGTATTGTTTTGCACATCTCTCTCATATATATTCATTGTGGTTATCCAGAAAACCCAACTAGCTAGGTGTGTCCTGAGGAATGGGTTGAGAACTCCTGCCCTAAGACTATTAAAAGCAGTTCAGAAATAAGAAATCAAAATGGCATGAGGTTTGCACCAGAAGCCATTTGATAAGAAACTTGAAGACCTAAATATGTATATCTTAAAGGAATGGAGGGACAAGGGAGATATGATACAGATGTTTAAATACTTGAAAGGTATTAATGAGCAAACAAACCTTTTCCAAAGATGGGGAAGCTACAAACTAAAGGACATTTAATGAAGCTGAAAAGTGGGAAATGAAAAGAAACTCAGGAAATACTTTTTCACAGGAAAAGGTGGTAGATGTCTGGAATGCCTTTCCATAGGTACAGACAAAAACAGTGACAGAATTCAAAAAGGCATGGGATAAACTGAGGCGTGACAAATCCTAGGTACCAGGTCACCATGGCAACTATAAATTGCACCCTTACGTCTGGGATTTGATTGCCTCCCTCCCCCAGCCATCATCCAATTTCTCACTGTTTTATTCTTCACTCTTGCACTGTGATCATCTTTGCATGCAGACTGAGACTATGGGGATGCAAGATAGCAGGGATGCAGACTTAGGCAGAAACTCTAAGATTGGGTGGGAAACAAGGAGAAGACATTCTAACTGTCTGGGTACTGGGAGTGTAAGTGGGGATTCAGGGCTTGAGTGGGATAGTGACTGAGGACTCAGGGAATAGGCAGGATGGAAGAGCGAGGTACTTGTGGATTAGGTAGGGGGATAGTGGGGACTATGAAATTGAGCAGGGATTAGTGAGGACAGTGGGAAACAGGTGATTGGTTGAGGGGTATGAGTAGACACTTTGAAGGACCTGGAGAGTTTGGGAGAGAGTTGAAAGGGACAGAG
The DNA here is from genome assembly GCA_033557465.1 of Ichthyophis bannanicus. NCBI lineage: Eukaryota > Metazoa > Chordata > Amphibia > Gymnophiona > Ichthyophiidae > Ichthyophis > Ichthyophis bannanicus. Next base: position 1,404,252,944 of record CM066031.1, on the reverse strand, counting down.
GGCTATGGTGAAGGTGTGAGACAAAGAAAGGGGACATGCCTTTGAAGGAGATAAAAGGGGGGGGGGGGAATGGGAGTCTGGATGGACTGAAGGTGGAGAGGGGACTGGTAAGGAGATGAGAAGCAGAGGAAGGTAGATGAGGCTGGAAAGGGATACTGTAAATACCAAGGATGGAAAAGGGAGGCTAGGAGACTGGGGAAGGAATGAGACAGTTGTGGCATAGGAGGACCAGGGAAGTAAGAGTAGGAAATGAAAAGCTGGTAAATAGGTGCGTGGCAAAAAGAAGGTGGCTGAAAATTGGAGAGGGAGAAGGAGGAATAAAATCTAGCTATAAGTACAGGGATAGGGCTATCATTAGGCAAACCAGTCGCTTAGAGTGCCAGAAAGTGGTGGACTCCAATCTCCTTTTCCTGCCATAAACGCTGCTGCACACCTCTTCAGGACAACAATGACAAAATAGCTAAAAACCGCTTAGCAGAGCCTCTGGCTCACCTCTTCACGGCAGCTGGAGCATATTCTTTTGACCCCACCATTGTGCTGGTGCTGTGCTCTGAATGTCCAGCTGGTCCCGCTTCTTTCAATGCAGACTTCCTATCTGCATGGAGGTGGAACTGGCTGGACTTTCAGAGCGCAGCATCATCACCAGCATGCAGGGTTTCAGAGGCTCGGCAAACCACTTCTTGTTTTATCATTGCTACTGCTGCAGGTCTTGGAGATATGGGGCAGTGGTGATGGTGGTGGGAGCGGCAAGAATGAGGTAATTTATAATTTTCGCCTAGGGTGCCTTGTACCAGTTTTGTATAGGTAGATTAAAAAGCAGGTGAGAGAAACGGAGAAAAAAGATGAAACAGAAGGATCAATGTCGGAGACAAATGTAAGGATGAAAAGAAAGAATGGAAATGAGATACAGAGAGACCTGGACTAACTGAACTGTAGAAATAAACTGATCAGAAAACATAGGTACTTTTCCTGCGTGAGATTGTTCTCTTGGTATGCCCCCTGACATTTGCGAAGTAGAGCCAGCCTGAGGGTTTCTGCTGTCCTAGGCAGATCCTCCATGCCACCCCTGAGGATTGTGGCACTGCCCAGCCCGCCATACTGCTCCCCCTCCTGGCATTCATCCTCTCACTCAGAGGAGCAAGGTGGCACAGCGATTACTCTGCTGCGTTGGGTTTTAAAGTGCCCATGGCCTGCTGCTTCTGCCCTTTTCTGACACAACTTCCTGTCTGAAGGTGCAGGAGCGACAGGCCATGAGCATGCTACACGGGCACTTTAAAGCCTGACACAGCAGAGTGATTGCCGTGCCACCCCCTCTCCCCCAGGTGAGAAGATAGATGCTGGGGGGGGGGGGGGGGGGAGTGGCAGTCGGCATAGTGGGCTGGGTGGTGCTGATCTGCCGCTTCGCTGGGAGGGTGGTAGGGAGATCAATGTCGCTTACCAGGGCCTGCCACCCTAGGTGACCACCTAATGGACGGGCCAGCCCTGCTGCGAAGTTCATACTGCAAGACTGGCTCCAGGGGCTGAGATACTGAAATGAAAAACCTAGGGCAGCACTGTCAGAGGGAGAATTCCCTCCCAAATGCTCTTCTGTGCCTCTGTTATTTCTCCTAGTCCCATTGTTGCAGCGACACACCATAAGGAGAGTTAGAGCAGATCTTTTCTGGTGCTGCGCTGGGAAAGAGACACTATCTGTAGGTGTTCAGTTTGGGGCCCGAGGAACTTTTAACTAATTTTAGAATTAATTTTCATCCGGGAAAATCCAATTTGCAGTCAAGAGCTACCTTCAATCTTTGCTGCCACTGCTGTTGACTCATTGTTGCCACGGAAATTTAAAGGGGTCCATATATCCTTGACCTCATAAGCTTCTACCTCCCTTTGGCGAGCAATGCACAATCTTAGCTTCCCCACCCTATGTGTGCTACCACCGGCCCTCGGCGGCATAGCCATTTTAAGTGGGCGGTTTCCTGAGGAGGCAGCTCAGCTTCCTATTGGAGCACAGACTAAGCGACGTGTCTCTGTCATGGCTGCTTCCTGGGGTTGCTCCTGACTGCTTGAAAGTAGCCTACCTCCGGCACTGTAGCTGATCTGCTAGCGGCTGCGGTGCCTTTCCTGCCGCCAGCCCTTCCCCGCGTGGTGATGGTGTGACTCATGTATTTAAAGAGACTTGCAGTCGGACTTGTCTTCTGCTTCTTATACTTAACCGCTTATTTCACTAATAAGGTGAGTTGGGGCAGGACTGGGCTTCCTGCTGCAGGGCGGGGGAGAAGTCTGCAGGGCTGTCTGTCTGGCCTAATAAGAGTTCTGCTCTGGGGAACGGGTGCTTTCCTGACATTGCCTTTCAGTTTACCCCCTTGCAGCTTCATGTTATGCCCTCCTAGTTTTACAGTTCCCCCCCCCCCCCCTTTGGAAGAGGTTTGTTTGTTTGTTCATTAATACTCTTTAAGTATTTAAAGGTCTGAATCATGTTTGTACAACTGTGATGGGGTTAGTCTCACACATTGTAATCCCATTGAGCCTATCAAAGAACCAGCTAGGTCTGCAATCAAACTCATCCCCCCCCCCCCCCAGCCCCCATTTAGGAGGATTGCCTTGTTCTTGCTGTTGTGGTGATATTAACTCCACTGGGCCCATCATGCAGTGACACCCTTAAAGTTATTAGTTAAAACTACAGAGCTTTTGAACAGGCAAAGAAGTGGGTGTGTATGGTGTAGGGATTGATACTTCTTACTGAACTGTTGTCCCTCATGACTCCATGCCTGCCAGCAGATATAGAGCTATGACAATATTAATACAAACATGATAAATGTAACAAAACAGTTGAAAGCAACATTAATCCTACTTGTTCTTAATAAGGCTCAGTAGTAGTAGTAAGGTTGTCAACCAGCTGGTATTTGGCCATCCTAACTGGTTTTCTAAACAGGAGGATGGCGGCCAGCAGGATAGAAAACCAGCCAATCTAAGTTCGGGCTTGACAAATCCTAGGCACCAGCTCGTCTGGAAATTACACCTTGGTACCTGAGATTTCATGCCCTCGATTTGGATGCAGCTTCCAAAAATGTGGCATTTCAGATTTCCCCAGAGGTTGGCTCTCTACATGCTTGAGCTGCGCGATGGAAGAAGTTCGGGCTGATCTCGCGGATCAAAGGAACCTTTGCAACTACTACCTTGCCCTTGGTGCTGCAGCTGCCAACTCCAAACCTCCACAGCATCCTGGGTCCAGAACCTGCAGCAGCACTGTCTTGCGCTTCCTTTCAGTTTTAATTTTGAATTTCATTTAATTCATTCCCTTATATTCTGCCTTTACCAATAAGTTCAATGCAGATACCAGCACAGTATATAAAATATTGCAAAATTTAGAACAAATACAAAAATCAATAACTGTAAATATCCCAGCTAATGCATATTGATGACCTGTAACTCTAGGTGCCGGATATTGTTTGTTTATACAACGTAGGAGGCCTTTTCCTATAGTGCGCTAAGCAGTCAACACCTTGGTTAACATGTGCTAACTTAGTGCAGGACTTCAATAACTGTTACTGTGCTGGCGTGACAGTGCACGCTAATTCATTAACTACTCATTGTATGATGAGGTAGCGACTGGAAAGGTTATTGGTGTGGACTGAACACTGCAGCTAGTGCATGAGAATTAGTATGTGCCTAATGGTTAGAATAGTGGGTTAGAACCAGGGAAGCTAGGGTTCAAATCCCACCGCTGCTTTTTGTGATGTTGGGCAAGTCACTTAACCCTCTATTGCCTCAGGTACAAAGTTAGATTGTAAACCCTCTGAGGACAGAAATGTATCTACTATACCTGAATGTGACTTGTCTTGAATGTCAGAGAAAAGGTGTGAGCTAGATCCAATCTCGTATTCCATTCCATTTCATTTTTGCAGTTAGCCCGAGCACACTTGTGGCATTAAGCGCTCCCGCGCTAATTGCAGATACACCTGATGCATAGTAAGGGACACTTCAGTGCACTAACTGCAGGGGATTTGCAGATAATGCCTCCAACAGTTGCCACAAGTCTTTTGCACTTTCCTAGCATTGGTTTTCACTCTAATGCATGGAATCTTACCACACTGTAGTTAAAAGGACCCTTAAGTTTTTAAAAGATGCCTAAAAATCTAATAGTTGGATTCACATCATATATTTTCAACTAGGGATTCCATTCTATAGCAGCCCCATAGTTAAACAGTTTTTATCTAAAGTGCATTTATAATGAAAGTTTTTTTGCAAGATAGAATTATCAGTTTGTTCCTGCCAACATAATGCAAAGATCTGGAAGGGTCATAAACATCCACCATTATTACTGCTAGATCCAGCGTGCTGCAGAGGCAGGTGGGGAGGGTTGGATGAGTAATGCTGGATGGAAGCTGGCCCAAGGGTATTTGGCAACTTTGGTGAGCCATCGACTGTGTGCCCCAACTACCAGCATCCCCCTTTCCCTTTCCAACTCCCCCCCCCCCCCCTGCCAGGTGTCCAGCATCTGCTCCATTTTCCCTTCCTCCTGCCACTGTTGCTGCCTCCCTTGCCAGCCTACCTCCATGGAAGAACAAAAGAAATTGGGCATGGGGGTGGGGGGGGGGGGGCAGCAGCAGTAGCACAGTCCTGGCAGGGAAGCACTTTAAAGCCTCTATCAGTGGTGGGCTTTTGAGTATCTGCACATGTGTGCTCAAGACCTGTTGCATCCTGCGCACTCTGATGTGGCAGTGGGGTGTGGCAGGCCTTGAGCGTGCATGTTTGCATATGCACAGATGCTCAAAAGATCCACCAGTAACGGTGGTTTTATGATGGTTCATCTCTGCTGTCTTTGCCGGAGCTGCTGCTGCCTGAAGCCTGTCACCCTAGGCAGACACCTAGCCCACCTAGTGATAGGGCTGGCCATGGCCGAGGGGGAGGCTGGATTAAAGATACAAATGGCAGATGCTGGGGAAGGAAGAAATAGAGGAAAGGTACTGGACATGAGGAAGGACACGGAGGATAGGAAGGTACTAGATTGGGGAAGTCGAGAGAGGGAGATGCTGGAGTTGGTGGGGGAGGAGAGACGGAGGGATGTGTGATAGGAGCAGGGGGAGAGTAGCGTGTGAGAGATGAGGAAGGGTGAGTGCTAGGAGAGAGGGATGTGTGTGAGTGGGAGTAGAGCATGGGGTTGATTAATCTGCTGCCTCAGTTCCGTGGACCGAGTCGGAAGTAAGTTGCAGGCTGATTAGGCAACAAGCTCCAAGAGGAGGCGAGTCAGCAAGCTTGGGTCCCCCCTCTTATTTATTTAGCAACCTTTCTATACCATTGTACCTACAATTCACAGTGGTGTACAGAGAACAAGAACATTAAGAACTTTATATGGAACATGGTTGATAATTGGTTAAAATTTATGTAAAGATATTTGAGAACAGGTTAAACTACTTTAAACAATAGAAAACATGTGATAATTAACATGTAAAGAACAGGGTGGGGGAGATTATTGTGCATGGAGTGAGCACAACATAGGGTAGTTAGGGATGAGACTACGTTACAGGTTCAAAATGATCCAGGAATAAGTGAGTTTTTAGTTTGCACCAAAACTCTTTAATGTCAATTAAGGAGCATATTTCTGGTGTGAGGGAATGACGTGAAAGCTGTCTAATGTATGGAAGGCAATACTTGCTAGATTTACAGCACAAAACTTGTGCAAACTTTTTTCCCTGTGGCGTTCTTTGTGTTGCCAGCATGGTGCACCATTGGTAGATAGACAGTGGGTTACGCTGCATTGGTAATTAAGTGCAGGGCCACAAAAAGATGGATTTTGAGTCTACTTAGATATTTGTTTCCAATCTCTATTCATGATCTGTTTGTGAATTATATTAAAATCATGGAATCACCCAAAAATGAATTTGAATTTTAATGTCTGAGGGGCTGATGTCATACTCGGTACATCTAATTTTTCAATATTGTAAATTTGATAGTAGTAGGAATGACTTGGAAATGGGAATAATGGTTGAGGTGTCAAATTTGCAGATAAGACAAAATTATTCAAAGTTGTTAAAACATAAGAGGATTGTGAAAAATTGCAAGAGGACCTTGATAAACTGGAAGACTGGATGTCCAAATGGCAGATGAAATTTAACATGGACAAGTGTAAAGGTATGTACCTAGGAAAGAACAACCCAAACTTTTGTTACATGATGTAAAGTATCACCTTAAAAACCACCCAGGAAAAGATTTAGGCATCATTGTGGATAATACATTGAAACCCGCCCAGAGTGCAGCGGCGGCAAAGAAAGCTAATAGAATGCTATGAATCATAAGGAAAGTAATGGAGAATAAAACCAGGGATAATATAATGCCTCTGTATCCTTCCATGGTGTGACTGCACCTTGAATATTGTGTGCAATTCTGGTCGCCATATCTTAAAAAGGATAGAGCAGAATTAAAAAGGTACAGAGAAGAGCCACCAAAATGGTAAAGGGGATGGAAGGATACTACTATGAGGAGAGACTTAAAAGGTTAGGGCTCTTCAACTTGGAAAAGAGACAGCTGAGGTGGGATATGATAGAGGTCTATAAATTAATGAATGGAGTGGAATGGGTAAACGTAGATTGGTTGTTTATGACATCAAAAAGTAGAAAGACTAGAGGGCACGGAATGAAGCTACAATGTAACTCATTTAAGATTAATAAGAGTAAATATTTTTTTTACTCAGTGTGTAATCAAACTCTGGAATTTATCACTGGAGAATGTAGTAAAAACTTAGTGTAGGTGGGTTTAATAAAGGTTTAGACAAGTTCCTGGAGGAAAGGTCTATAAACCATTATTAAAGAGGATCTGGGAAATGCACTGCTTATCCCGGGACAAGCATTGTGGAACCTGTGTGCCTTTTTGGGGATCTGCCAGGTACCTGTGACCTGGATTGACTACTGTTGGAAACAGGATACTGGGCTTGATGGATCTTGGTCTGACCCAGTATGGCATTTCTTATGTCCCGAGACCTATCCTATTCTATATCTGTAGGGGAAAAATGACTTAGTGGTCTGGGACTATGTTTAATGCACCAGCTGTAAACTGGTCAAAATATAAACTTCAGGACCTACAGCAAGGAAGCAAGGAGTCCAGAGAGCACTAGTGGGTATATCAAATTTATTCAGACCTGACATAGCCCTTCTTTGGCACCCACTACCTGCATTAGTAGTTAAAAGCAAACAAACGTAACAAATATATGATTTTTATGCATTTATGTTTTTAATTTTCATATCAAACAAGACATTTGTCTATACCAGGGAGAATGATTTTGAGAACAAGACCTATAAAAGAGAATAAAACAAATGCATTATTGTAGATCTATATCTATCTATCTATCTATATATTGTGGTAAGGAGAGTGCAGCTCAGCATGGAAATAAAAGAGAAAGAAGAACTTTTTCTTCTTTTCGGGGGATGGGTGCACTAGAACACATACACAACAGCAAAATCCCTGAGAGAAACCAAGAGGGTAGAGCTAGGTTTAAGCCACTCCCAGACTCCATGACAACCTCAGGTAAGAGTAGGAGGTACAAGTGGGTGGAGTCAGAGAGGGAGGTGCCCTGCTCAACGTTTAAGTTTGAGAAAACAAACAAAGTTGAGAGAAGCAGTCAAGGGAGAAGCAGTCAAGAGAAAGGCAGCCAAGAGAGAAGCAGCCACAAAGAGAGCAGCAGCAGAGACTGCTACACTAAGCTACAGAGAAGGTTCCAGGCAGAGGACCAAACAGACTGGCAAGAGGGAGAGAGAGAAAAGGTTGGCTTTGAGAAGGCTAAGGCAAGAGTGCTTAGACTCCTCTGATGAAGGGTCTGTCTGCAGGCAGCAGAAGCCCCAGGAAGGGAAGTGGAGGTCTTACCCTGATTCCCTGTCTAGCTCAGAGGCAGAGAGAGTCACAAGCCACAGAAGCCTCAGCCAGGAAGGTGCTGCAACAAGACTCCAAGGTAGGAGAAAGAAAGCAGTAAAGCCAAAACCCTGTGTTTCTTGCTCTGACTCTGAAGAGAGGTTTAGGCCTGAGAAAACCCGGATTAGGAAGAAGGGGTTGTCAGGAGAAACTGAACAGGAGAAGCCCGTTGAAGTCCTACCTAGAGGAGAAGGGGCCATTCAGTGGAATAGGCTGTTTAACCTGTTAAAGAACATTAAGCATAAAGTGCCTGAGCGTTTTCAAACTTTGCCAAGATACAGCTCAGCAGAAAGCATGGAGGTAGAAGGTAAAGAAAGTGACCTGACTTCAGCTTGTTCTGAGATGGACTGTGATATGTGCATTGAGGCTAAGTAATGAAAGCCTGAGAGCAGTGAGAAGTTAGGAATTGTAAATACATGTGCTTTATGATTACGGAATTGAGAAGCATCATAAAGGGAAAAGAAAAGAAAGCCTGTGTAAATAATTCTACTACAACACTGGTTGTAAGCTTTGCTTTAATGGGAGAAGATTATTCTTTATTTTCTTTGACTTGAGTGTACAACTGCTTGAAAGATTTGTTATCCACTTGCCACGGAAGCTAATAAAATTCCTGTGTGCTTTGAAACAACCACTTGGTTCATTTATCTCTATACACAACTACAATCCTTGGTAAAGAGGAATTCAAGATGGCTTCCCGTCCCTACTAGGCGACCGCCTGGTAGGGGCGCGACCGCCACAATATCTATCTATCTATCTATATCTATATCTATATATAGTCATAGAGCAGGAGCTAATAAAAATGAGGACATAGGAAAAGAAGCTGTCTGTCCCAAAACAAATGAGGTGCAGAGAATGCAATTGCCTACCAAAACAGCTAGAGGGAGCAGGCGTGCACTTACAGAGGCTGAGTGGACACACCTAGCTAATCAGCAGCACCTGAGAACTAGCCCAGGAAGCTCAAAGGCAGAAGACCTTTATAAGCGAGAGGCTGGAGACGGAAGGCAGAGCAGCACCGGAAAGGAGAGCACTGCTGAGAAAAGGAGCAGTGGAACCAGGACTAGTGGCACGGCTGCAGGAACTGGAAGAGAACCAGAGTTCTCAGAGAAAGCACAGTTACTTACCTGTAACAGGTGATCTCTGGGAACAGCAGGAATTAGTCCTCACATATGGGTACGTCAGTACCGACGGAGCCCGCGGGGGAAAGCTTCCCAGAAGAAAGCTTTTGGGAGCCTCCCACAGCGCATGCGCGCTGCCTTCCCGCCTTTCCTGACCAACTCTCCTCAGTTCGTTTAAAGCTGAGACAATAGAGAGAGAGAGAGAGATACAACTCCTAGGGGAGGTGGGTGGGTTGTGAGGACTAATTCCTGCTGTTCCCAGAGATCACCTGTTACAGGTAAGTAACTGTGCTATCTCCAGGAACAAGCAGGAATAAGTCCTCACATATGGGGACTCCCTAGCTAAGATGCCCGGGAGATCCCCAAGGGTATGAGACCCTGAAAGGTTCCTCGTCTTCCTATGGATCTTAGGCATCCATTCAGGGAAGGAGGGCAGGAGTTGTTTAAGAATGGAACAGGTGTCTGAGGACAGCCTGACCAAACAAGGCATCCCGGCGGGAGTCCTTGTCCAAACAGTAATGGGCTGTGAAGGTATGAACCGAGGCCCAGGTGGCTGCTCGACAGATCTGATCGATGGATACAGAATGAAGATGAGCCATAGAGGTGGCCATGGCCCTCACATTGTGAGCTGTGACATGGCCCTCCAGAGAAAGGTTCTTACTCTGGTAAGCAAAAGAAATACACTGAGCAATCCAATTGGACAGTGTTCTTTTAGAGACTGGAAGTCCTAGATGAGAAGGATCAAAAGCAACAAAAAGCTGGGAAGACTTTCTATGTTGCTGTGTCCTGTGTAAGTAAAAAGCAAGAGCTCTTTTACAATCTAGAGTATGAAGGTTCCTCTCTGCAGTGGATGCATGAGGAGCTGGAAAAAAGACAGGTAAATATACCTCTTGATTAAGATGAAAAGGTGAGACCACTTTAGGCATAAAGTGAGGATTTGTCCTAAGGACTACCTTATCATGATGGAACCTTGTATAAGGTGGATTAGCCACTAAGGCCTGCAGCTCACTAATGCGGCGAGCAGAAGTGATTGCAATAAGGAAAATAACCTTCCAGGAAAGAAATTTCAAGGAGGTAGTGGCTAAGGGTTCAAAAGGTGGCTTCATAAGCTGACCAAGAACCAAGTTTAAGTCCCATTCCACCGGAGGAGGTCGAATGGGAGGTTTAGTTAAGGTTAGGCCTCTCATGAATCTGGCAATAAGAGGATGAGAGGAAATAGGTTGTCCATTGATAGGCTTAAGGGATGCTGCAATAGCACTTAAATGGACCCTTACAGAATTTGTCTTAAGGCCTGCATTGGAAAGATGCAGGAGATATTCTAATAGAGAATTCAGGGGAAGTGCTAGAGGGTCAAGACCCTTTTGAGCACACCAAATGGAAAATCTCTTCCATTTAAAAGCATAGGAACGCCTAGTGGAAGGTTTCCTGAAAGCATGAAGGATATCCTTCACTTGTTGCGAAAGATTGAAGTCTTGAAGGTCTAGGCCTTCAGTAACCAAGCTCTGAGGTGAAGGGACTTGGGGTTTGGATGCCACAAAGTCCCCTCCTCCTGAGACAGAAGGTCTGGAGCAGCTCCCAAGTCCAGGGAGGGGACTTGGGAGAGATGCAGAAGTAGAGGGTACCACACTTGGCATGGCCAGCGTGGAGCTATGAGGATCATAGATCCTTGATCCCTCTGAAGTTTGAACAGAGTCTTGGGGATCAAAGGAATGGGTGGAAAGGCATACAGGAAGTCCTGACCCCAATGAAGGAGGAAGGCATCCTTGGCCTGAACTCCCTGACACGGAATCCTGGAACAGAACCGGGGAAGGTTGGCATTCCACGGACTTGCAAATAGGTCTATGTCTGGGGTACCCCATTCCTGAAAGATTCTGAGTACCTGATCCATGTGCAGGGACCATTCGTGTGGGAGCAGAACTCGACTGAGTCTGTCTGCCCAAGAGTTTTGAATTCCTGGGAGGTATACTGCCAGGAGATGGATTTGATGCTCTCTGGCGAAGGCCTATAATCTGAGAGCTTCGTTGCAAAGCGACAGCGAGCCAGTTCCTCCTTGCTTGTTTATGTAAAACATGGCTACCTGATTGTCCGTTTGAATGAGGACTGTCTGGTAGCTGAGGAGGGTATGAAAGACCTTGAGAGCTAGGAACACTGCTCGAAGTTCCAAGTGGTTGATATGAAGAGAGGTCTCCTGTGGGGACCAAGTGCCTTGGGTGGAGAGGTCTTGCAGATGAGCTCCCCAACCTGTTTGGGAGGCATCTGTTGTGAGGATTGCTTGGGGCAACAAGGGTTGGAAGGGGGACCCCAACAACAGATTTTGAGTGGACATCCACCATTGGAGAGACCAAAGGAGACGTTTGGAGTTTGCTCTTTGGTCTGAGAGAGCTCCTGACGCTTGAGTCCACTGGGTGGACAAAGTCCATTGAGCTGCTCTCATGTGTAGACGAGCATAGGGTACCACATGCACTGTGGAAGCCATGTGGCCTAGTAGTTGCAGCATCTCTCGGGCAGTGAAGTGGTCCTTTGACTGAATCTGGGAGGCTAACTGCACTAGACGTTGGCAACGAGCCTGGGGAAGATAGGCTCTTGCAGTAGTGGTGTCCAACCAGGCCCCTATGAATTCTAGGGACTGAGTAGGGATGAACTGAGACTTTGGGAGATTTACCACAAGTCCCAGATACTGCAGAATGCACCTGGTAGTGTTCAGGGAAATTTGGGCTTCTGACTGGGATGGAGCTCGGATGAGCCAGTCGTCCAGATATGGGAAGACAAAGATTCCCAGAGTGCGCAGAAATGCAGCAACTATTGCCATGCATTTGGTGAACACTCTTGGAGCAGAGGCCAGACTGAAAGGAAGGACTCTGTATTGGTAATGTTTTCCCTGGAACAGAAAACGTAGAAATTTTCTGTGGGATGGATGGATGAGTATATGGGTGTACGCATCCTTGAGATCTAGAGAACAAAGCCAATCCTGACTCTGTAGGTATGGAAGGAGAGTGCCTAAAGAGAGCATCTTGAACTTCTCCTTGTACAGAAATTTGTTCAATTCTCGGAGATCTAGAATAGGTCTGTATCCCCCTGTTTTCTTTGGGATGAGAAAGTAGGGGGAGTAAAAACCTGACCCCTGTTGAAGAAGAGGAACTTCTTCTATGGCCCTCTGGGCCAGAAGGGAGGTTACCTCCTGATCCAGAAGGTCGAGGAGAGATGTGGGAGAATTGAAATGTCTCACCATGGTGTAGGGAGGAAGGTCTGAGAAATGAAGTTTGTAGCCCTCTCTGATGATGGAGAGGGTCCACTGCTCTGATGTGATTTGCTCCCATCTGGGAGCAAAATGAGCCAACCTTCCTGGAATGGTGAGAGGTTCTGGCTGTTGTAGAGCCAGAAAGGTTAAGTTCTCTAGCACTAAGTCAAAACCCCTGAGGGGCTTGGGACTGCTGGGTTGCAGCAGCCCCTGCAGGTTTAGGCCTGGCCTGTTTGGGTTGCTGACGCTTAGTAGCAAATCGACCTGCAGAAGACTGTTGACCAGAAGTGGAAGGAAATCTGCCCTTCTTGTAAAAAGACTTTTTAAAATTTTTTTTCTTGGCTGGAGTGGAGGTAGACTTAGAAAGTCTATCAAGAGCAGCATTTTCTGCATCCATTTGAGTGGCTTTAATTTGCCACTCTTTGCCAAATAGGTTTTCACCTGTACAGGGTAGATTTCCTAAACCATCTTGAACCCAGGGTTCTAGATCAGAAGCCTGGAGCCAAGCAATTCTACGAGCAGCTATAGCAATTCCCAAGGCTCTGCTGGCAACCTCAAAGGAATCAAAGGCTGCCCTGTTGGAAAACTTTGAAATGTCTTGCGTATGCTTAAGCCAAAGAAGGAATTCCTCCCTTTTATCTTCAGGAATAAAAGGGAGAAAGTTGTGCAGCTTTTCTGCAACCTCCTTCAGAAACATACCCATATAAAGGCTGTATGAATTGATTCTGACAGTAAGCATGCTAGCTTGGAAGATTTTTCTACCAAAAGCATCCAAGGTCCTGCATTCTCTTCCTGGAGAAGTAGAAGAGTGTCTTTTGGTACTCTTTATTCTCTTCATAGCTGACTGCACCACAATAGAATGGTGAGGAAGCTGAGTTTTTTGAAAACCAGGAGAAGGAGGGACACGGTACATAGTGTCCAATCTACGAGAATGAGGAGAAAGGGTGAGAGGAGTCTCCCACAATTCAAGCAAATGTTCTTGGAGAATTTCATGAATTGGCAAGGTGACTGCCTCTCTGGGAACCTTAGAGTATCCCAAAATGTCTAATTTTTTTGCTCTAGGTTCTTTTTCAGAGGTTACTGAAATAGAGAGTCCTTTAGCTACTTCCATGATGAAGTCTTGAAAGGACAAATCCTCTGGAGGAGACATTCTCCTCTTTGGAGAAGAGGGCTCCTCAGGAAGAGTAAGAGATACTTCAGGAGAGTCATCCGATGAATCGGAATCATCAGAAGACTGGAAGTATCGTCTGTTTGCTTCCAGGGCTCGATAAGCGTATCGACTGGTATCGACATCGGGCGTACCCGGAACCAGATCGGTATCGGGAAAAGCCCCGGAACCGGTATCCTGGTCGATGTGGATGCCCTGGGTACCGGTATCGGTTGCGGTACCGGAACCGAGGTCGGTACCACTTGCTGCGGTACCGTGGGCGTCGCAGCCTTAATAAAAGCCATTATGGCCTGCTGCATGAATTGAACTGTATGATCCATAGACGCCACGACTGCCTGGATGTCGGTACCGGAAGAGTGTGCCGGTACCCCAGAGCAGTCTAACAGGTGATCGGTCGAGGCCGTGCCATCGATGTCAACCTGTAACCCCATAGGAGGAGCTTTGGAAGCTGGAGCTTCCCGCCGGGGTTGTTTGGCTGGGGCAGGGTCCTCAGGGTCAAGCCCGGGGGCATTTCAATACTTGGAGGGAGATTTGCCCTTTGAGGACCTGCCAGAAGAATGTTTGGTTACCTGAGATCCATCAGGAGAGGAAGACCTGGAAGATGTCGATGCTGGAGTATCTGTGGAAAACAGCATATGAAACTTGGCTGCTCGGTTCTGTAAGCCACGTTTAGACATCAGGGAGCAGGACTGGCAATCCGGTATGGAGTGGTCAGGCCCCAAACATTTAAGACACCATTCATGTGTGTCGGTGACTGAGATGGTACCGCTACACTTGGTGCATGTTTTGAAACCAGAAGCTGGTTTCTCCATGAGGGAAAAATTTTTCTAGAGGCCTAAGGGGAGAAAACATTTCACCAAGTAGGGAAAAGAAAATATATGTGTTTTTTTTTTTTTGAAAAGTAAAAAGAAAAAAGACCGGCGGTACCGGTATGGAGTCGGGGAAGGCAGACACGCGACCAAAGAAACAAATTAAAATAAGAACTTCTTCAGCAGTGACAGGAACACGACCTGCTGGCTCCGCGGAAAAGAAGAACTGAGGAGAGTTGGTCAGGGAAGGCAGTGCGCATGCGCTGTGGGAGGTTCCCAAAAGCTTTCTTCTGGGGAGCTTTCCCGCGCGGGCTCCGTCGGTACCGACGTACCCATATGTGAGGACTTATTCCTGCTTGTTCCTGGAGATAGACAGACGGAGGAGAGTCAGTCCTATGGAAATCGTGGTAGCCAGAAACTCCAGAGGTAAAGAGCTAAGAAGTGGGAAGCCAGGCTTGGAGAGAGGCCTACGCTTGCCAGAAAGCCTGGAGACCAGATTGAAAGGTACCAGAAGCTTTCAAGAGAAAGATTGCCAGAGAGACTGGGTCCTAAGGGAAATACCTGAGGAGGACACTTCCAGCTATGCCTATTACAGGAAACCAAGGTATGATGATTCTTTATTCGTGAAGAAAGGCTCAGCTGCTAGAAGCCCTTATAAAACAGGTGCCCAGTTTAAAAGAAGAGAAAGCAGGCCAGAGTTTCACCAGACAAGATATAGGGGCAATAAAACAGGCCATGCTCATTTAAGAACCTTAGAACAACTGTATGGAAAACAAGGGAACAGAAATAGGGACTGGTCAGTGATAGCCAGAGAAAGCCCCAGCTCAGAAGAAGATAATAGTGATTTAGAACCGATGCAAGTGGAGCTTATAGACCCTATTTCCTCATCTCAGGAGGAATTGATGGATTGTTCCATGTGTGTTGTGGGTGATTTGGAATCACTGCCGGAACTGTGAGCCATACAAATATTACCTTAAGAAGTTTTCATATTTGAGCTGAATGAAAGAAGAATGTTCAGACATGTAATTTACTCCAATGTTGAAAGAATCCTTGGTTAATTTCCTTTCTACTACTGTGAAGATTATAACAGTTTATTTTGTACCTTGAGTTTGGTTTATGCCTGAAAAGAAGGACTTTCTTTAATTTTTGTAGCCCAACGAATCTTTTTGTGAAAAGAGAAATAAAAGCCTTATTCTCCCTCCATTTGGTTTACATGACTTATTTGCACCAGGAGCAGGACTACATAGACCAGGCTGCACCTGGCCTTAAAAACCCTTCCTCTCCTAAAATTAACTATATGCCCAACCTTCCCGTTCAGCCACCGGCCACCAGGGGGAGGTTGGCGACAATGTATATCTATCTATCTATAAAAGAAATTAATAACACTCAGAAAACATCACTAACATTCCCAAATGTGCTGAAAGTGAAACAAAGCTAAATAATAAAAGCATTTTATCCATGAAGTCCACAATCAAGCTTGCAAAAGCTAAAATACATAATGTACAACCAGTGGGTATCTAAAATTATCAACAAAAGATATCAAAATTTCATGTTATCAAACATCACATTATATATAAATATGCAAATATGACTGCTATGGGTATGATATAATATAGCAGCCAATATTGACATGAGAGAAAGGAAATGGAATAATGCATATATATGAATACTTAAGAATAAATAACAATAATGATTAAAAAAAAGGAAATGGAAGCAGGTATGTATAATATTGTAAAACATGTCCTACATAGGATCCTCCGGGACTGCGCATAAACAAAAAGCATCACCACTGCAGAGGTGCCTATGAAAACAATGGACAATGGTGCTTTCCTAGGTCAATGAAAATGAAAGTAGTGAATGTTTTTTTGAGCGTGCCCCAAATGATAATATAGCACAAGATAGCAAAGTAATCTAAAAAATAAAAATCAGGTCACAGTTGTAGAAGGAAAAATAATAAGAAATCATTATAAAGATTTAAATAAGAAAAACACCATGGTAAAAATAGGGAAGTGTAAGCAAAAAGCGCATAGTGCCAACCAACAGGGCTTTTTAACAAGAAAACCATCTAAATATATAAAATGTCAAGGGGAATTGTACCTTAAATAGAAAAGTACTGCAGAAATGCGTATGAAAGATTGTATATGAAAAAAATAGCAGCAAAGACAGCAAAGAGCGTTTTCCCTTTATGGCACCAGAGTTATAGAATTCTATTCCTGAAGACTTAAGAACTCAGGAAGACCTTAAGGACTTTCGCAAATCTTTAAAGACTTACTTATTTATAGAATCATTTGGTGAAATAACTTAAATTAACCATTATGTATATTTAATTTCACTATGATAATAGTATTATAACATACTGTTTTGTTTTGTATTTATATTGTAATGTATAGTTTTTGTTTTCCCATACCCTCAATATGTAAGCCTTTGTTGTCTTGTCAACCACTTTGATTGAAGGATAAGGTGGTATACAAAACTGGTTAAATAAATAAAGAGCATTAAAAAAAGCATGGGAAGTCCTGCATTTTACTATATATCCTAAAGCCCTTTAAAATTGAATAAGGGTATAGTAATTAAAATGTAGAAACACACAAAATAGATGTATATGCTCCCATCAATTTGAAAATCAGGAAAGAACTCATATAATGCAGCAATATAAGCACTGAGGAGTATCTGCGTTACAAAATCCATCAAAAGAATTGTAAACCAAAGTGCTACCAAAATGAATCGGGGTGGGGGGGGGAGGGGAGGGGAATGGAATACCCACAACTCATATGCTTAAGAAAAATAAGTACATATAAAGAAATTAATAACACTTAAAAATACAATCAAACTTACTAAACAACACATAACCTGAAACCTGTTTCTTTTGTCTGCATAGTTTCCAATTTGATCTTATTTCTTGTATCTTTTTCCCTTTTTTGGAAAAATTAGTACCACCTTTTTTGGCCAAGTCTCAATTTTTGCTTAAATATTCTTGTTATGGTCAATATTACAGAGTACTTTCTTGTTATACTTTTATGATATAGGTTTGTAAAGCTTACATACATGATTTTCCAACGAAGAAATAGTGCTATACATAAAACCTGTATTTTTCTGTTGTATGCCCACTTCTTATATCGGTCCTTCCCCAACCCACAATATTAACATATTAAGGGCATCCTTTATGCATTATAGTAGAGGGTGTATCTCTGTGTCAGTCACTAATTGTGGTATGTGGAGAATAAGAACATAAGATATGCCATACTGGGTCAGACCAATGTCCATCAAGCCGAGTATTCTGTTTCCAACAGTGGCCAATCTAGGTCATATGTACCTAGCAGTTTCCCCAAGAGACACAAGTTCCACAATGCTTGTACTGGGTCAAGCATTCATATCTTCGGTCACTTCTTAATAATGGTTTATGGACCTTGCCTCCAGGAACTTGTCCAAACCTTTTTTAAACCCAGCTACACTAACAGCCTTTACTACATCCTCCGGTAACAAATTCCAGAGTTTGATTACACGTTGTGTGAAAAAATATTTTCTTTTATTAGTCTTAAATAGTTTACCCTGTAGCTTCATTGCATGTCCCCTAGTCTTTCTATATTCTGATAACGTAAACAATCGATCTACGTTTACCCGTTCCACTCCGTTCATTAATTTATAGACTTCTATCATGTCTCCCCTCAGCCGTCTCTTTTCCAGGTTAAAGAGTCCTAACCTTTTTAGCCTTTCTTCATAGGAGTATCCTTCCATCCCCTTTACCATTTTGGTGGCTCTTCTCTGAACCTTTTCTAAAATCGCTATATCCTTTTTAAGATACGGCGACCAGAATTGCACACAATATTCAAGGTGCGGTCTCACCATGGAACGATACAGAGGCATTATAATATCTTTTGTTTTATTTTCCATTCCTTTCCTTATCATACCTAGCATTCTATTTGCTCTCTTGGCCGCCGCTGCACACTGGGCCGAGGGTTTTAACATGGTATCCACAATGACGCATAAATCTTTTTCCTGGGTGGTGGTTCCTAATGTAGAACCTTGCATCGTGTAACCATAGTTTGGGTTGTTCTTCCCTAGATGCATAACCTTGCACTTGTCCACATTAAATTTCATCTGCCATTTTGATGCCCAGTCTTCCAATTTATCAAGATCCTCTTGCAATTTTTCACAATCCTCTTGGGTTTTAACAACTTTAAATAGTTTTGTGTCATCTGCAAATTTGATCACCTCACTCGTTATTCCACTTTCCAGGTCATTTATGAATATGTCAAAAAGCAGCGGACCCAGCACAGATCCCTGGGGTACACCACTATTCACCTTTCTCCATTGTGAAAATTGGCCATTTAGCCCTACCCTCTGCTTTCTATCTTTTAACCAGTTCCTGATCCACAATAGTACACTGCCTCCTATCCCATGACTCTTTAGTTTTGCCAAAAGTCTCTGATGAGGGACCTTGTCAAAGGCTTTCTGAAAGTCCAGATACACAATATCAACCGACTTACCTTTGTCCACCTGTTTATTCACTCCTTCAAAAAAACATAACAGATTAGTAAGACAAGATCTTCCTTGTCTAAAGCCATGTTGGCTGTCTCCCATTAGGTTGTGACTATCTACATGCTGAGTAATTTTATTCTTTATGATGGTTTCTACCATTTTTCCTGGTACTGACGTCAGGCTCACCGGTCTGTAGTTTCCCGGATCACCCCTGGAACCCTTTTTTAAAAATTGGTGTTACATTGGCGATCCTCCAATCTTCAGGTATTAGAGATGATTTTAATAATAGTTCACAGATTACTGATAGCAGGTCTGCAAACTCATATTTCAGTTTTTTCAACACCCTTGGATGTATACCATCCGGCCCAGGTGATTTGCTACTCTTCAGTTTATCTAATAGTTGTAAGACATCTTCCCGATGTATCGATATTTCCTTCAATTCTTCCGCACCTTGTGATAAGGAAGCTTATCATAGCTCAGGAAGGAGCTATAGAAAAGATGATGTGACTCTGAACAAGCAACCTGTCAGTTCTGGTAGAAATAAGGAAACAGAATTTTCCCACAAAAGACTACCAGTCCCAGAATGCACCAGGTTTCCAACAGCCATTAGAGGAGCTGAAGTGGGGAAACGTGTGTTCAATCAGGAGGGCTATGAGGTAATCCCTAAGCACTCATCTCAAAGGGCAGGGCCTGATTCAGCACAGCTGCGCTGTATTAGGGAGGAGCACTCATCAAGGCAGGATAAGAATAGAGTTTGTTCTACAGATGACAAGCATCAGCTCCATGATCATGATCTTCATGATCACCTTGGATATGCAGAGAAGGATCATCAGTTTCATCTGAAGAATCAGCAGAAGCAGAAGCCAAACTGGACGGATAGAGAAGGAAAGAAACCCTCTGGAAGGAAGAGGAGAAAAGCCTTTGAGAGGTCTAGAAGAGTCCAAGGCAGTACGTATACTGGGAGGTATTCCAAGGGCCAGCATAGACCATTGGACTGGGGAAAGCCAGAGGAATGGTGCTGCAGAACAAGGAATCACCAGAGGCTACCTGTGAGGGAGACGGCTGCACTTGGAAGGGACTCTAAGACCTATGCCAGAAGGTATGTGAAGAGAGATCCAGTGTCCAGGGATCAGGACTGGAAGGCTGGACATAAGAACTGGACTACATACTGGCCAGGCTATATAGAGAGGAACTATAGCAACAATGGAAGCTCAGGTATGAACACTGATCTATGCCCTAGCTATAACCTTGAAAGACAGCAGGGAAATAAGTGTTCTCCTGAAAGTGCTCCATTGAAAGATTCATCTGTGCCAATTCATGATAGTGACCCTATGCTTGTTGATGAAGGGGAAATAATAGCAGATCAAGATATTGTTTATATGGACTGCTCTCTGTCCAAACTCCGTTGGTGACTTTCTGTGGTAAAGCACAGCAGCCATCACAAAGAAAATATAAATTTGTTCTTTATTCCACTAAGAAAAGCTCCTGAAGCAGGATTTGACTCTCACAGTGGGAAGTCATCCAGCTAAAGGGTTTCAGCTGGATAGCTGATAGCAATTGAGCTGCACCTAATTGCTTGTGAGCTAGGAGAGAATTACTTCTGGATCTGTGTGGAAAGTAATCAGAAGTTAACCTTTACAAGTTTATTTCTTTCTTTGTGGCTTTTCGTTTGTTAGAGATATGCTAAGAAAACATTAGCTAATTGCCTGACAAGTTTGAAGGTTGTTTTCCTGATTTTGATTTTTGACTTTGTTTTACCAAGTTAAACACTACAAGCAAGTAACCTAATTTATGTGCTACCAAGCATATCTGTGCTGGGAGAAATAACCCCATAAATAAAGAAGTATCTTATTGGCTTTAACACTTGTGCACAACTAAATTATTGTCAGCAGCTGTGTCTGGTGTGAATGAACTACATTACCCACAATACCTTGCAAAAATCATATAAATATATGCATTGTCAAGACTGTGAAGATTCTCACCCAGGCAGCCGTCTGACAACCTTTAAATACCACTTCAGTCATGGGTAACATCCCTACATCTTCCTCAGTAAAGACCGAAGCAAAGAATTCATTCAATCTCTCCGCTATCGCCTTGTCGCCTCTTAGTGCTCCTTTAACCCCTTTATCATCTAATGGACCAACTGACTCTCTCACAGGTTTTTTGCTACGAATGTACTTGAAAAGGTCTTTATTTCACGTTTTTGCTTCCGCAGCAAGCTTCTTCTCAAATTCTCTCTTTGCCTGCCTTATCAATGCCTTGCATTTGACTTGCCAGTGCTTGTGCTGTTTCCAGGTTTCGTCGTTTGGCTCTTTTCCATTTCCTGAAAGATGCTTTTTTGGCAACAACAGCCTCTCTGACCTCACCTTTAAACCATGCTGGCAGTTTTTTGGACTTCCTTCCACTTTTCTTAAAGCGTGGAATACAGCTGGTCTGGGCTTCCAAGATAGTATTTTTCAACAACACCCAAGCTTGATGTACGTCTTTAACCTTTGCAACTGCTCCTTTTAGTTTTTTCTTAACTGTTTTCCTCATTTTATCATAGTCTCCCTTTCGAAAGTTAAAAGGTAGTACCGTGGATTTCCTTACTATCCCTCCTCCACTAATTAAATCAAAGGCGATCATGCTATGATCACTATTGCCAAGTGGCCCCAACACCCTTATCTCTTGCACTAGATCTGGTGTTCCACTAAGGACTAGGTCTAATATGGCTTCCCCTCTGGTCGGTTCATGAACCAGCTGCTCCAAGTAGCAGTCATTTATTTCATCAAGGAACTTTATCTCCCTAGCATGTCCTGACGTGACACTGACCCAGTCGATACTGGGGTAATTGAAATCACCCATTATTATTACTGCGCTGTAACTTTTGTTAGCTTCCTTGATTTCTTTGAGCATTTCATCATCCATTTGGTCATTCTGGCCAGGCGCTCGATAGTACACCCCCACTGCCATTGACTTCCCCCTTTTATATGGAATTTCAATCCATATAGATTCTACAGCAGATTTTGTTTCCTGCAAAACTTTAATCCTTTGAGTCAATGCCCTCTCTAACATAGAGCGCAACCCCTCCACCAATTTGATCAGCTCTATCATTACGATATAGTTTGTACCCAGGTATCACAGTGTCCCACTGGTTGTCCTCCTTCCACCATGTCTCTGATATTCCAATCATATCTAACCTTTCATTTAGTGCTATATATTCTATCTCTCCCATCTTTATTCTTTAGACTTCTAGCATTTGCATACAAGCATTTTAGAGAATGTATTTTATTCATGTTAATTTGGCTATTGTTAGACATGGGTAAATTGGGATCTTTAAGCTCTGTCTGCTCTATACTTGAGGGCATTTGGGCTACTTTACTCTTTTGTGGAACCTCTCTGCTTTTGGTAGTATCCTTCAAGGATACATTCTTCCGAACCATCTGTTCTTGGGTGACTGTCGGCTTTCCCCTAATATCTCGTTTAAAAGCTGCTCTGTCTCCTTTTTAAAGGTTAATGCCAGCAGCCTGGTTCCACCCCGGTTAAGGTGAAGCCCATCCCTTCGGAAGAGCCCCTCCTTTCCCCAGAATGTTCCCCAGTTCCTAACAAATCCAAAACCCTCATCTCTGCACCATTGTCTCATCCACGCATTGAGACTCCGGAGCTCTGCCTGCCTTTTGGGTCCTGCGCGTGGAACAGGAAGCATTTCGGAGAATGCTACCATGGAAGTTCTGGATTTCAACTTCCTACCTAAAAGCCTAAATTTTGCCTCCAGAACCTCCCTACCACATTTTCCTATGTCATTGGTACCGACATGTACCAAGACAGCAGACTCCTCCCCAGCACTATCTAAGACCTTATCTAGATGGTGCGTGAGGTCCGCTACCTTCGCACCAGGCAGGCATGTTACCAGGCGATCCTCACGTCCACCAGCCACCCAGCTATCTACATGCCTAATGATCGAATCACCAACTATAACGGCTGTCCTAACCCTTCCCTCATGGGCATATGGCCCTGGAGAAACTTCCTCGGTGTGAGAGGGTTTTACATCACCTGGAGGACAGGTCCTAGTTACAGGATCACTTCCTGCCACACCAGGGTGATGCTCTCCTGTCACGTGACCTCTCTCCTCCATGGCAACAGGGTTGCTGCCAGACTGGAGGTGGGACTTCAGGACTATATCCCTGTAGGTCTCGTCTATGTACCTCTCTGTCTGTCTTATGTTTTCCAAGTCTGCTACTTTAGCCTCTAGAGAACGGACTTGTTCCCTGAGAGCAAAGAGCTCCTTGCACCTAGTGCACACGTAAGACCTCTCACCAACTGGGAGAAAATCATACATGTGACACTCAATGCAAAAGACTGGAAAGTCCCCATCCCGCTGCTGGACTGCTGTCTGCATCTTAGTTTTAAGTTTGTGTCTAGATCTTCAAGTTCTTACTTACTAGGGGTTGCTATGGGTATTTATACCAATAAAACTGTACCTAATACGTTTAATATACCTTGTTCACCTGAAGCTTAATTAATCTCAGGTCCTTAGTGTATGACTGA